>CANXYC011881374.1:0-11292 GCA_948193065.1 Aleurites moluccanus
AATTGCCAAGTTATAATGAGCTTGTTATTGTATTGCATGCCATATAGTATAGTCTTTTGGGTTCTTCGTGGTACTGGTAGCATAAGCATCACCCGTACCCTAGGACCGTCAAGGCTCCCAAGTTGGGCTGTGACACACACATTCCATAGGCATTCCCTACTCCTGCCTTGGCCCTGATCAGGTAAATACTCAAGTTCCAAAAGTATATGTAAATAATTATACAGTAGAGAGGTTCCATGGTACTGTAAATTAAAGAGTAGCATACATATATGTTTGTGCTTGCATCTTTATAGTTTTGCATAATAATTATCCTATGGATGTTTATGATATGGTATATGTGGAAATTGCTTGATATGCAAATGTGATTACATTGAGTTGATATTGGAGATCCAGAGGGATCATTGAATTGAGATAGATGGTGGAGTATATAATTGAAGTGTTTATTGCATGTTTTTTAGCTGGGCATACCCCTTATACAAAGGAGATGCTGCCCAAATTTTTATGGAATTGTCAAGCTATAATGAGCTTATTACTGTATTAAATGCCATATAATATAGTCATTTGGGTTTTTCGTGGTACTTGTAGCTTAAGCATCACCCGTACTCTAAGACTGTCGCGGCTTCTAAGTTGGGTCGTGACAGAAATGAGAACCAGACCCAAAATTAGAGGTAAGCCCAAATGTCTAAAACCAAATCCAAAATCGATTAGAAAATCGGAACAATCAAAAGTTTCCAAAAACCAACAAAGAATTGCACAATGAGAAATCACCCAAATATTTAGAACCAGACCCAATTTTAAGAGAAAAAGAAGTATGAAATGGAATCTCAGACCCGATTTTGAGATTTTTCGCAGGGACTGGAGGGGAACGAGAAAAGATGCATATGATATGCGTGGCCTATTGAGATTTTATGAAATTTTTTGGTGGATGAACATGTAGTCCCAAAACCCTCCCAAAATCCATCAGTATTTTAAAAAAATAATAAAATAAAATAAATTTTTTTATTAAATAAAAAAAAATTAAATTAATTAATATTTAAATAAATAAGTAAATAAATTAATAATTAAATTAATTATTTAAATAAATAATTTAAGTTGATAAAAATAAATAAAATAAGTAAATAAATTAGTAATTAAATTAATTAAATAAATAAATATTATAAGTAAATAAAATTAGAAAAAAATAATAATAAATTAAATTAATTATTTAAATAAATATGATAAGTAGATAAAATAAAATATAAAATAAATAAAATCAGTAAAAAATTAATAAATTATATTAATATTATTAAATTAATCTTTTATTAATATTATAGGATTTTAAATATTTTTTTTTTCTTCTGAATTTCAAATTTCTTGACGCTTTATAATAAAGCGTCAGCAAAGACATATTTTTATCGGTGCTTCCTATTTAAGCTTCGGTAAAAGTATGTCTTTGCCGGCATAAATAAAAGTGACGGCGAAACACTAATTTTTTTGAAAAAAAAAAAAAGACATTTCTCGGCATTTACTTGAAAGGTCGTCGATAAAATATCAGGAAAAACTAAATCTGTTATAGTGAAATATATTATTAAAATTTAATTTATGAATTTTTAAATTATATCATCAGTGTTAAATAATAAGTAATTGAATAATAATATATACTAATTAATTTCAAATGCTTATAAATAATAACTAATTAACTGATAATAATAATAAATAAGTAGCCATAATTTGTCATCTTTCTTTTATTCTGGTGCTGTTGATTTTATCTGCCATTTTTTTCCATCTAGTTAGATCGGCTAAAAAAAATAAAAACATTCTCCATTATTTTTTACTTCTTCAACCATTTTTGGAGCTCATTTCACGAGCCAAAGTTTGAACTCTGCTTGTTTATAAATGAGCTTGAGACGAGAAGAGCCAAGCTCGAATGAACTCGAGTTTATCATATTTCATTTAACAAAAAATATATAGGATAAAAAAATTATATCGGTGGAGTTCATTATTTATTTATTAACCAATTGACAATAATAATAAAAAAATATTACATATATTAACTACAAATATGTAATGACGTGAAAAGAAATATTGGCTAATATAAGTTTAGCATTTTTTAAAGAGTTATTTGATATGTAATAAAAAAAAAAAAAATTAAACAATTTTTAAATTCAACTTTTATTATGTATATATAATATTTAGATTCTCTAAAATTTTAATTTTTATTATAAATAAATTCTTTTCAAAAGAGTTAATCTATAAATACGTTTTAGAAAGAATAGTTAATTTGGGGCTTGAATTTTGTCCAATTACCCTCCTCATACTTCATTTTTGGCTTAATTTGGAGTTTGTTCATCAATTAACATTAATATATATTAATTAATTTAGAAAAGTCAAATTGCGAGACTCATTTCATATTTATACATAATAATCACTTATCACTTGATATTTTGCAATATATAACGTGCAAAAATAAAATTATAAAATACAAAATATATATAAACAAATTAAAGTTGATGGAAAAATATAAGCTAATTAAGCATAATTAATTGGATTAATAAAAGTAATATAAAATAATATATATTTAATAATAATATTCAATTATTAATATAATTATTAGTTTAGCTCTTTGGAAATTTTAGTTGTTATCTGAGTTAGAACTATAATATAAATAAAAAAGCTTAAAATTAAAATAATTAATAATTTAAATATATTTAATATGTGCGCAAATCCTAATATACATTTTATGATAATAGTTTTTAAGATAATTTAATTAATTTTTAATTCCATATTTCAAGAAAATAGAAAAATTATTGAACTTCTTAATATAAAATTGATAAAAGCATTTTGAATTATTTTCATTTTAATATAAACTATGTACATTATATTATATATTATTTAAAAGTAATTCTAATTCTTTAATTGATATTATTTAATTATGAATTATTTAAATTATATATGAATTAAAATTGTACATATAAATTGATGCATATTGTATTATTTAAAAATAGTTCTTCAATGATAAAACACATCCTTAAGCCTTCTGAATTTTCACATATTTATTTAAAAACCTTTAAAAATTTATTTATCTACATCAAACCTTAAACTTTATTTTTTACGCATTGAATGACTTTTTTTTATGAGGTCAGTGAGAATGAGATATACGCGAGTTAAAAATGGGTAATGAATCTCACGATATATGACTGAAATTCTTATTGTTGACATAAGAAGTTAACTGCAACACCTCCAAATTTTTGAAATATTTGATAATCAAATTTTATGAAAAATTACATTTATTTCATATTATATCACAATCACACTTTAATATTATCATTTTCAGTATCATAATCTTTATCGTTATCATTATCATTACTAGTCATTAGAAATTACTCATATTGCATTAATTATTTGTTAAATTCCAGTAACAGGTCATATCACATTTTAATCTCATCATATTGACTGTCATTATCAAATATTCATATAATACTTTATACATCATTTACTTATCTATATATAGTATGATGGAGCTCTAGAGTTAATACATACTACTTTCAAATTCTTGAATTCCCAAGTCGAAGAAAGGAATGACTTGGAAACACTCATCACTATCTTGCTCCTGAAAAAAATAGTAAATAACTATATAATGAGTATAATATATTCAATGAGTTATAAACATTTTATTATATATAAGGCTAGGTAAAGATGATCATTTCATGTGGTATTTCAAAATAATAGGAATCTATTAATAGATAAGGTAATCAATCAATGAAACAGTAATATCAATTAGGTCACATATGTCAAAGGCTCAATAATTGAAATAAAAATGAGTATAACAGATATAGGGTCACATGCTCGTGATATAAACTCGTGAAATAGCTCGTGAAATTCATAAAGTTGATAAGATCTTATGGCTAAAATATTAATCCTTCTTAGCAAGGGTACAATAAAAAGAATTTGTTGTGCATAATGCTGATAGTTTTTATCCAATACCCTATCGGTTGGATAGTTTTGTCATGTCATATCATTAGGTATTTGATACAATAAGATTCATTGGCATAAATATGATTAAATAAAATATTTTTGACACCAGAAACTCATGATATAATTATCAAATAATTAATGAATACATTGGGTTAAGCAAAGAATAGAAACATAGGATCCAAACAAAATTGTGAACCCGTATTTCAACACCCTTGGACTGAGGTACATAGTAAATTAGAAGTCGGGACCCCTAGAAAGCAAAGCAGGCCCAAAACGGGTCAAAAAATCAGAAGAAGCAGCTCGAGATCGCAGAAGAGCTATGTGGCACCACAAAAGAGCTCTGTGGCATCGTAGAAGAGCTATGTGGTACCGCAGAGAGGCTCTACAGCATCGTAGAGAACTCTGAGTACAACAAAAGAGCTTTGCGGTACCGCAGAGGGGCTCTGTGGTACCACAGAGGGCTTCTGCTGTACTGCAAACTATAGAGGGCTTTTGCGGTATCGTAGGCCCAGACTCGTCTAAAATCTAACTTTTCACCCCAAAATCCCACATCGGAACTTTGTGATCTCTTCCTTCACCTCCCATCCTATAAATAGTGCCCTTCATTCTACCTTTGAGTGAACAACCAGAGAATATTAGTTGATGGTGATCTTATTACTCACTCTTATACTCTTCCTATGTAAAGCATTCTTAAGGTGATACCTTCTTTGGTTTGCCCACCCAATTTAATCCCCACTGGGATTTCAAATTGGCGCTTAGTTTGCTTTTTATAATTTTAAAATATCTTAGTTCGTTAGAATTGGGATTAGTTCAATTGGAGGTAGTTTGGAGTTAACATAAGAAGGAGAATATCTTAGCATTGGGGAAAGTGGAACTTCGATCCGGCAAGTCTCTCTACTGTCCCTCCATTCCCAAGTCAAGAAAACGCAAGGTAAAACACCTAACTCTTTCTTTTATTCTTTCAATTCGGTAAAGCATCGAATAAACAAAATATGATAAATTAGGCAAAATAATCAGACCAAATCCTTACAAAAAGGAAGAATTGCGTGGGTTTTGATTCCCATTCAAAGGGATATGCATGTCTGCTTATTTTAAAAGCATCAAATCCAAATAAATAACAACTCCTCCTTTTCCATTTCTTTATTTTAGTTTTTACTTGCTCTTTCTCTTTCTTTATTTTGGAGAATGTGTGATTTTCCTAGAATTTCATAACTAGGGAAAAGATCCCCCCATGTTTGATTTTATTTGTAATTAATTATTTACTTTTTGCCTTTTTATTTTATTATTTACTTATTATTTATGTTTATTCTATATTAATTGTCATTTCATTCATTCAATCATGCAATTATATTGCCATTGTTTATGAAATTATTTTTTAAGTTATCTTTATATTAATAAGCCAAACAATTTTTTATTAAATAAACTGAAAACTTAGTCCCTGAATCCTTTTTAGTTTCAAATACTAGTGCATTTTTCCTTTAGGATAAAAAAATTGAGTCAAATAATGGGTTTTTTCTTTAACTTTTTCCAATTAAAAATAAATTAAGGTAGCAACTCCTAAAAACCAAATTTTCAAAACCAAAATAAGCGATAGTCGCTTCAATCGTAAGATTGGACTCGAATGAGCATTCCAATTTCTAACAGACCGGACCGGTGCTCGGGCGAGGCCTCACAAACATATAGGATTTCCAAGTAAGTTTTCATAATTTCAAATGAAGTTATTTTTTTTATGCATAATAATATATTTATAACTCACCTTATCTTTTAGACTCCACATTTTCAACTTCTATCTCTTTAATTCAATGATATAGCACCTATGGTCTCCATTTTATCTTCATTAGTCATTTGATGCTACATATTTAATTAATCTCAATTTAGACACTAATTAACATGAAATTACATTAACTAAACTTAAATTAAAGAAATTTCCTAAAATCTCCAAATCCTAGGGTTTGTTCTTAAGAAAATTTCTACTGGCAGTCCTAGTACTTTTACTCATATCGTATACTACACTTATCCAATTGCTTTGATTATTTTTTTCAAAATTAAATCAGATATATAATATTATTACATATTCAAATTTCAGATCAATATGATCACTATACAATTATTAGTGAATTTTCAAAGTCAGACCTACTGTCCTGCAATTAGTATATAGGCAGACTCTATTTTTGTACCTATAAATCAGTCCATATTCATTCAAATGCAAAACCATTTTTCATTCACTTATTTAATATATAAATGAATATTTTTCATGTTTAACATTTTTCTTAATTCAGAATCTAAGATTCTCATATCAATAGAATACGATAACCCTTTCCTATTTGTCTGTCAATCTGGACAGGTAACACTTATAGCTTAATATCTCTCAAAATACAAATTCAATGCTAAAAAATATTTTACAAACCTCTGGATAAGATATAAATAAACACTTTTTATGCTGAATATTTTTCCTAATTTTGTGTCCCTAATATTCTGTAAAATTAAAACACAATAGCCTTTTTACTCATTCCTTTATCCGAGCCAGTCTCTATTTTTACTTAATATCTCTTTTTTCATTTCGAATTTCATAAATTTCTTTTGTAGACATCTAAATAAAATAAATTCCTACAACTTTCATGTTTCGCACTTTCCTAAATTCATCATTAAATTCACGAAATTCTAGCTACAAGTTTCTGTTTCAAAACAGATTCCAAGATTCCTCTAAAACCTAGTTCATCTTTAACTTCTTTAGCTCAATTAATTCAATTTATTACTCAATCAAGTTATAACAATTACAAATTAAATCAAAGAATTGATTTTTAGAATTTTACCTTAGACGAATCTCTTCCTTTCTTCTCCTCCAATGATAACAAGTTCATTAATTCTTCCTTTATCAACTTTCTTCCTTCTATCTAACCTTTCCCAACTTAAGTATTTAAATTACTTAGAAGATGGTTGAGAAAGTATTTTTGGGAGTTTTTTGGACAAGAGAGTTTGGTCATTTCTCTTCTAATAGCTAGCCTTCTCTTCCTATTGAAAAAATGGAGAAAATTTTAGAATTTGGGCATTTGTCAAATTTTCATAAATTGGTGGAAAAAATCTTCAATAAAAATCCTCATTTTCTTATCCCTTTGGATAGCCACTCCAAGGATTTTTCATTGGATAATTCTAGATTTTATGGATTAAAATAAACTTTAACTTGGTGGGTCCCATAACTTTAGGTAATTATACTTTGACCCAATAATTTTCTAAATTTATACTTGTAACCACAAATCTTTTTAATTCATTTCAATTGAGTCCTTAAATTTCTTCCATTAAAGTTTTATGGAACCTTATATTTCCTATTATACATCAATTCAATTGAATTAACTAACTTTAATAGCTAAAAAATTTTGATTTCGAACTTATTTCGGTAAAAATTCCAAAATTAGAAATTTACATCTCTTTAATTTCTCTTCTCTTCCATATCCATCTTCAATCATATTTACTACCATACTCACTTAAATTTATTTTTTTATTGGCCCATAATCCATCTAATTTAAATTATGTAAAAGAAATTTAAACAAATTAATTGTCAAAAATAAATTAAAATCGAGAACCGATAAGTATTCCAAATAAGATTTTTCTCATCATCTTTTTCATCTTCACTATCCATTCACCTTTTTAAGTTCATGTTGATTCTCAAATTATTTTTTAGGATCCTAATTTAAGATATCCTCAATCAATTTTAATAAATAACCTCTTAAAAATATTATAAAAATCGACTATTGATAATACTGCTTATTATCATCTTTAAAAATTTTCGGGAACAAATTTTTCCTTGAATTTCCTTTTTATACTTTCCTTAAACTAATTTTGACCTATTTATTCTTCAAGTAACTTAATATTCACTGTTATAGTTCACTTAAGTCAGTACAGTTTTCTAGGATATTATATTTTTATATAATAATAATAATAATAATAATAATAATAATAATAATAATAATTAATTATTATTATTATTATTATTATTATTATTATTATTATTATTATTATTATTATTATTATTATTATTATATGGTGTGTGTATTGATGGGAGGGCAACATAAGTAGACAGAGAGAGAGAGAGAGAGAGAGAGAGAGAGCTGTCTGTCGGAATCGCATTGTCCGGTTATCAGACTGTGACATGCTCCAGCCCAAATGGAAGCTCAGTTGCTAATCATCCTCTACATCCTGAATTGAAATCGATGGCAGCGTCGGCGAGAACATTTTCGGCCAATTCAGTTGTTTCCAATGATCTTTCCCACTAATTCTTGTTCCATTAGATTCGTCTCGGTCCCAACTTTTCAATGACACCCAGTTTGCCTCCATCAATGACTAGAGTCCGGATAGGAAAATGAGGAATGTAGTCTTTTTCCGACGATTGAGGGTAAATGGATTTCAAATGATTTTAAAAATTATGTTAATTATTTTGAAGTATTTTATGAAGTGGAATCACATGAAATTATGGATTTGGACACTAGTATTGAAGTATTTGTAAAGTGAATAAATTTTAACTATCATTAAATTAAGTAAATTATTTAAGTAAAATTAAGATAAGTAATTTGGAGTGGTTATGAAATTTATTTGAGTGGTATTTGGAGTACCAAAATTTGAATAATTATGGAGTAAATAAATTAAGCTTGTCATTAAATTAAGTGAATATATTAATTTAAATTGAGAAAATTAATTGGAGTATTATGGATAATTTTTATAATTAATATTATAATTATGATTGAAATTAAATTATTTGTTAAGTAGGTTAATTGTTGAAAGGATTATTAATTAAGAATTAAAGGAGCAGTTATATTTATTAGTTCGAGTAAGGTAATTTATGTGTAATATTATGGATCAAATAATTGAGACTGCAAATTTCTTGATAAGAAATATTAATTGTTGAGTTTGGAGGTTCAGATGGACAATTGTGTTAATGATGGATGTGAGCCTACGGTCTATTTATTTAAAAGTGTTATTATTTTTCTTCTTTCATGAGGCAATATCCTAATTTTAGGGAAAGTTCTGTCAAAATTTGGGCACTCTTAAAGTTGTTTCATGTCAATCTAAAGTATGAATTGTATTGTATATTCTAATAATTCATGTATATTATCCAGTCTTGGTGTTTTAGGTATTTTCCAAGCCATCAGTCAGAGGGCGCTCCGAGGAGAGCTTGTCGGTTTGATTGTCATCAAGTTTGTGAGTAATACTCTCTAATATATTTTTATGTTTTTCATGCATGTTTACTTATTTGTATGAGTATATAAATAATAATTATGCATTGATATTATAATTGGATACATAAAGCTTGTATATTATATTATAATTTGTGTTGCATATTAATTATGGTTGTTGGATAGAATTAAGATGACATAGGACCACATAGAGTTCTAATTATAAATATAATTATGGATATGATTATCATTTGTTGAGCTATGACTGATATATGACAGCTTGGGGGCTTGCTCATCACTCGGCACTGCTGCTAATCGGATTGACACTACCTGATTTAATTCAATGATGGCTGAGATCCTATGGATTGGATTTAAGAGACATTATTTGGATTGTGAAATTGGAGAGGTGAAATAAAGAGAGATTTTTTGGGTTTGAGTTTGGTGTTTGTTGGCATTAAAAGGATTTTTCCATAGAGAATTTTGAACAAAACTAATAGAATAAAATCTATTTTAGATTTTTATATCTTGACTGGCACTAAAAGGATTTTCTTGGTCTCCAGCTTCCTATGAACCTTGTCCCTCAAATCATTAGACTCAATAGACTATAACTCCTAATACCCATAAATCAAAATCCCATATTAGCTCTGTAATTGTTATTCTATTTTGGGTTTTGTAAAGACTGAAATGGTGGGATCAAAGTCAATGTGGGTAATGTTATGATTTTGGAATTGAGGATTGAAGATAAAAAAAAAATAGTAAAGAGTGTAATCTTCTTCTAATCATTGTTTTTGGTGATGTGATAAATGGATTTGAGGGTGATCTAGGGTTTCAGTTACAGTTTTGGACTTCTGATTCAAGCTTAAACTATGTGTAGTGTTCATGAAAGGGGTTGTAATCCAATACTTTTCTCTATTTTCTAAGTACTTATGTTTAGAGAGAGATGATAGAGATGGTGAACATTGCACATGGGTCCCACATATGAGTAAGCTTTTTTGACATGGCATATTTTATATGGCAATGTTAGCTTACATGTCCAACACGTGGCTTACTTTTTTAGCATTCTCTAATGACATAGTATTCCACATTATTTTTTCAGCCTAAATTCTGGCAAGTGACATCCCCATAAGAGTTTCATATTTTAGTATTAAAGAAAAATTTCTTTAGTGACCATATTGAAAATACTACTAAAATTTAGTATTTTTTATTTCAATTACCCACAAATTGGATGAGCATTCCTTATAATAGAATAATTAGATTATACTAGATGAGTATATTGGTTAGTATCATTCATTCAGTTGAGGCACTCATTCCTATCTCTTTATTTTTTTCAAGTTGCAAGTTGAGCATATGGGAGTTAATTTTAATTGTATTTTCCTGCCTTTTATTCCTCAAGAAGTGAAGATATTTTATTATAATCACTTATGAATTTATTTTTATATTATATTATTTTATATATTCTATAGCTCCATAATGTTATTCTCATTGTTATTGTCACGACCCGCTTTCACAAGTCGCGACGGTCCTAGGTCACGGGAGATGCCAATGGCGACCGGCACCCATAAAATCCAGTATCACATGTATCATCTATAAACCACAATATAATATTCATTCTTAATTAATTACCATTCAATCTGTTATTCTGTCAATCATTCTGTAATTTATGCAATTGGCTGTAATCATCACAAGACCATATCACAATATCATCACATAACTCAAAATATCATCATCAGTATATACATATGTTCATCTCCTAACTAACCCATACATACCCCATGGAGCAGCTAAATAATGAACACCAAAAATAATAATACATAGTATCAGAAAATATACATCAGATCAACATCAGCAGATATCCCGGGATGACAGAAGACAGAAATCTGCACTCTACTCCTCTCTTGAAATGGGTAAACAAAAAAAGAATGAGTATAGATGATACTCAGTGAATTTATATGCATCACAATAAGCAATAGGCTTCTAATAAACAATGATATCAGTCAATAGGATAACAGTATACAGTATCAATGTCGAGGTACAGTATAGCCAAAGAATAACATATAGGCTCGGTATCATATGGAAAGACAGATAATGGGATGGATTGTATGAAAAGAAATCATACAATCTCCAGTAATCCGTATCAGTATGGACCATGTAGGTCTCCAGTAACATATTT
>CANXYC011881507.1:0-14935 GCA_948193065.1 Aleurites moluccanus
TAATCATTCAATCAATTCTAATTCATTCATCAATGCTTAAATTTCATTGATTATTTATAGATTTTACAGAAAATTTGCCAGAATTTTCTTTGTAATTTTAATGCTATTCCAGACCCAAAATCGGGTCTTTTAAAAATTATACAGTCTGTACAAAAAAAATATTTTATACTCCCAATAATTTGTCTTCGTTATGCCCTCAACTTCACAGTTTCACAGACATAAATATCACTTCTAAATCTCTTTTAAAACATGTGAATTTTATTTTAACTTTTTCTGTATCACTCACTTCACTATCATTAAGCATTACACATTATAGTCATTAATTACTAAACTTTAATATCAACTCACATTATATTTTAACGTCACTTAAATATCAATTATTTTACTGTTCATATATCACTATTGTACTTAATCATCTAATTATATATAGTACTATAGAGCTCTATGAGTTGACACTTATAACTTTTAGAAAATAAAATTCTACCTCGATGTACTTGACATTCCAAATCGGAAAAGAAACTGATTTAGAATCAACCTTCTCTATCTCATTCCTGTAAAAATTATAAACCATAATAGGGTGAGTATAAAAAAAATACTCAGTGAGTAATACATATATTATCTTACTTCTAAGGCTAGGTGAGGACGTTACTCACAAAGAAGATAATGATGGCATAAAATATACAATAATAATGGGTTCATTAATCAATTAAAAATTCATAAAGTTGAAGTCATTTAACATATGGATTCGGTTTCATATAGGCATTAAAAATTCATAGCATATCATATCATAAAATAACAGAATCGTTATTAATCATTTAAGCAAAGGCTACAATCCAATGGCATGCTATTTACTCATACGGTTGATCATACCATATGGCTAGGACCTTAACCCTCTCCTAACTAGGATCATTAAACCACTATGCACAATATCATTAAACTTCTGTCATTTCATTAATGCCATACATATAGTACTTAATCATTCGATATCAAAAATAAACTTAAGTACTTTCAAGGGTTCAATACATGAAGCATTAGGCCAACCTTACAAATTCATTTAAAATGAATCATTTGGGATTATAAAAAAGCATTAAATTAATCATGAATCATACAATTAGTATTTTTGACCAATAATAAAATTTTATGGCAATTTCAATAATTTAATTTGAAGGCACTGTCAAGTAAAATAGTATGTATATTACTCACCTCATTGAGCACTTTCCACCGGTACATTTTCCACTTATTTCTTCCTTAATCCAATGCTTATGTCATTCATTTACTCTTGACTCTACATATTCAATTAATTCCAATTTAGATACTATTTAACATAAAACTACATTAATTACACTTATATTTAAGAAATTCTTAAATTTCCCAAATTACTAAGCTTTTTCAATGTAGCATTCCATACTGGCAGTCTGTGCTCCTTAATCCATATCTCTTTCTATACTTATCTAAATACTTCAATTCTTATTCTTACTTAAACTAAATATATTAAGCTTTAGCATATCCAAAATTCACCTTATTCTCATTACTACACAATTTATAGTGTTAATTTAAACATAACCTCATAACTAGCCTTGCTGCCTGCATTCTGCCCTGTAACTTTGACTTGGCAGATTATGTTATTTTGCTAATAACTCAATCTATACTTAACCAATTACTGTAATTATTTTTCCTCTTGAATATATACATATAAAATTATAACATATCCAAATTTTTGAATATTTGGATCGCTTGACAATTATTAGTGAATTTCCAAAATTAAACTACTGCCCAGAAATCTCTATCCAAATAGACCATATTTCTATACCTATAATTAATCCCATGCTCATCTAATTACAAAACCATCTTACATTCATTTAGATAGCATATAAATTAATATCTTTCATGTTTAACATTTTCTCTAATTCAGAATTTAAGGTCCTCATATCCATATAATTCAGTAGTCTGTGTTCTGTTTATCAATCAATCTGGGCAGATTATACTCATGACCTAATATCTCATAAACCACAAATCCAATTGAAAAACCATTTTACATAATTATACATAAGACATAAATAAATACTTTTTATGTTGGAAACTTTTTCTAATTCTGTCTCTATCATTATGTACAATAAAAATACAGTAGCATTTTTTCATAACTTTAATTCTGAATCAGTCACAGTTTTTACTTAATAACTCTTTCCTCACTTCGAATTTTACAAATTCCTTTTATAGACATCTAAATAACATGTTTATATATAATTTTTATGTTTTGGCTATCCTTAAATTCAGTCATTAAAATTTCAGAATATTACCTAAAATTTACTGCTTCAATACAGATTCAAAATCTCTTTCAAACCCTAGCTCATCTTTAACACTTTTAGCTTAATTACCTCAATTATTTGCTAAATCAAACCATAGAACTATTAAATTAAAGTAAAAACTGAAGTTTAGAATATTTACCTGAAACTTGAACCATGAAATTCCTTCTCCTTTTTGTTCCACCAAAACAGCTTACATAATCTCCATCTAGTTTTTCTCTATTAATCTTCTTCCTTCTTCAATTTTCTATCTACTTTTAATTGGTTTTCTTTGGAAAGGGTTAGGATAATATTTTTAGTTTTTTTCCTTCTTTATGGTTCGGCCTAAAGGCTTTCAAATAGCCATTTATTCCTCTCTATATATACACTAAAATCCTTATGAAATATTTGATAAAATAAGAATAGAAAATTCTAGATTTTGACTTATTTGTCACCTTTTCATATAATTTGATAAATTAAATAATTATTTCCTATCAATAATTTATTTCCATCACTCATGACCGACCACCTAGCTCACTTTTAAGAATTTTGGTGCAAATGATGGGTCCCACAACTTTACGTAATTGCACTTTAGCCAAAACTTTTCTTATTTGTATTTTTAACCCCAAAACTTTCTGTAATTTATTATGTATATTCTATTTAGATTCAACCTCAAGTGTGGGGAGTGAAATACCTTATTTTAAATTGTTCTATCATTTAAAAATTTAAAAATAGTTCTTGGTCATTTCTGGATCTCAGACAGTGGATTTCCATAATTACCCCCAAATTTGCTTTAAATTATGATTTTGCCATTACTCTTATTTTCAGTATTTCAAAATATTTTTCAACTCTTTCTTTTCACCATAATTTCACATAAAATTAACTAAATTAATCATCCCAAATTTGGGTCAAAAATTCTTAAATTTATCGGACTGCTATTTCTCCAGCAGTGTAATTAACACCGACATTTTCCAAAATAGTGTCTCAAAAATGGCTCGGTCGAGACTAAAAAATTATTGAATATTACTCTCTATCATTCTCTGTATATTTGAATAATTGATTGAGCCTATTTATAATTTAATTAATAATATATCCATTACTATAATTCGTTATATATAGACCGTCTTCTGTATTTTCTTACTATACATTACTCTATCTGCTGGGGTATTAGATTAATAATATTTTTTTTATTTTTTTAAGGTTATATGAAATCCTATTTGAATTAAAAATATGAAAATTAATATAAAATTTAGTTATAGCCTTGTAGACAATAAAATAATAAAAAATTAAAAAGTATATATAAATTATAATAAGCTTAATAAATATTTAAATTTAAATATAAAATTCAATTATCTTGAAATTAAATATAAAAATTTAATAAAAATACTTTAAAATATAAATGTACTTTAATATATAGACTTAACAAAAAATTCAAATGATTTAATGGTTATTTTAGATTTAAATTCTAAAAAATCTTGAATTCTATACTCATATTTAGTATTGTGTTTTTTTAGTATATATATATATATATATTCAATTTAATAAGATTTATATTAAAGTAATATTAAACAATTAACTTGAAATATAAATATAAAATTTAGTAAAAAAGCATAAAATATAAATATATTTTAAAATATCATAAAAATTTTAATAGTGGATATTTTTAAAATATATTTATTTTAAGTATATAAATTTAATAAAATTATTTATTAGATTGATGGTTGATTACATTTTTTAATATTAGAGGTATTGATTTATAATCTTACCTTTATCATTATATATTTTTTTAATATATATTCGAAAATCTAAAAAATGAGATGAGATGACCCGTAAATAAATAATAAGTAGTTTAATAAATATCATAAAATATTATTTTATTTTTAAAAATTACATTATTAATGAAAATAATGAACTGTATAAATTTTAAAAATCTTTAAATAGATTATAATATTAATAAATAAAAATAATTGAATAAAAATATTAACAAAATAATAAGTTAGTATAATAATTTGAAATTTATTTAAGTAATTATATAATTGCAAGATGGATTCGTAAATTTATATATATGTGATTTTTTTTTTTAATTTTTTATATATTAAATATATTTATAAAATAACTATTTACAAATCCTCATTATATGTAAATCTCATTCATTATTTAATAATCATTTAGTTAGTAATATTTACAATTAAATTTATTTTTATATTAAAAAATGAGAATTTTATATCATTAACTTATTATTTATTAAATTAACAGTTAATATTTAGTAATTAACAATTACTAATTATTAGTTATAATTAGTTAATTTCTTATTACTTATTACTTAATACTTATAATTAGTTATTATTAATTAATTAGTTATTATTTAATAATTATATTAATATTTAATACTTAATAATTACTATTTATTAGTTATCATTAATTATTTATTTATTATTTATTAATAAGCACTTGTGTTAATTATTAATAAATAATTATTTATTATTTAGCATCTTGTGATATAATTTTGAAATTTATAAATTAAATGTGAAAATAATATAATTGTTATAAATTATATTATGTATAACAAATTATAAATAACAATTAATGATATAACAATTAAATTTTCAATAAGATAATTAATAATATTTTTTATTTTTTTAAATTTATATAAAATTCAATTTGAATTATATATATGAAAATTAACATACAATTTTAGTTATTATCTAAGCAAGAAATAGAATATTAAAAATTATAAAAAAAATTTAAAGTTATATATAAATTATTTAAATATAAATTTCAATTAACTTGAAATTAAATATAAAAAGTTAATAAAATATATTTTAATATGCAACTTTACTTATATTATGTTATTTCTATTAATTTATAAAAATAAGTAAAATTATTAAGATAACAAATTATTAATTATATCTAAAAAGTTCAAATTAATATGTCAATACTTATTATATATAACTAGTTATAAACTCTTGTTTTCTATAATTTTATTTATTATATATTTTATTAAAATATTTTTTATATGTTAATTATTATTATTAATTGTTTATTATATTTAAATGTTAACTTTTGATAATTTTGATTGTTGAATATTAATATAACAATATATATGACTCAAATTTATTATATATAGACAAACCAAAAAAAAAAAAATAACAAAAATATATTAATATATTAATTTTGTATATAACTATATAGTTAATTGTGATCTACAAAAACATAATGTCATAAAAAAATTAATAAAGTAATTTCATATATGCTAAGTTAATTTCTTAACACATGGCAAATTTTTAAGTGATACTCTTAATTAAAATATGACAATTTTTTTTTTTAATAACTCTAAAACTTAATTTTTATTTGATAATAGATATATATAAATTTATCAAATTTTTAAGTACTCAAATTTTTAAATCCTAAGTAATTTTGATTTTAATAATAAACATCATAATATTAATTTTATTTTTGAAAAATTAAATTATCTAATAAATTTAAATATTTTAATAATTTATTTCAGGTCATCGGATTAGGTTATAGGTTGAGTTACAAGTCAGAACGTTGAGTTGGGTGGGTTGACCTGCGAGCTTGGATCATTTGGGTTTGGGTCATTTTTCGAGTTAGATGCTATTTGAAGAGGGTTATAGGTCAGGTTTGGATTGGGTAGATTCAAGTTGGGTCAGAATTTATCACCTCTAATATTGAATAAAGCATAAAACATATTAATTTGACCATGCTACACAAAAGGAAAATGAAAATGATGATGGAAGAGGTGGTGAAGGACATGTTGACTTACTTTATGAATTGAAGCTTAAATTGTGTCTTTGGCTAATCAAGTGATTAAGGTGAATTATAAATGTGTTATTATACATGAAAATAGCCTTTATTTGAATTATTAAAATTCCTTCCCTATGTTGAACTTTATGGTCGAATGGCCTTTGGCTATTTATCTTGTTTCTTTCTTATTGGTCGAAGCATATTTATGCCATATTCCTGCTGAATAGTGGACGAAAAAATGTAGTTTCCATAGTAGCTACATTTTGATTCGCTTCCCCTTCTCGCTTTCAGGAGGTTTGAGATTTGTTAAAGAAGTAAACTCTATAGCCAGTAATGCATCATGTAAGGAAGTATTTAACCCGTATATGAATCAACTGATATGATATGCTTTTATAGGAGTAATGCTTCTGGCATATTTACTCAACTTTAATAAACTCATTAGCATATTTTGGCACACTGAGGTTCTACTGTTTTAGCTGCTCAAGCTGGGCTTTCTCACTTTCTCTCACTCTTTCAGTTAAGAATTCATCCATCAGATTCTTTTTAAACTGCTCCTAATGTAGATGGTGTATCACTGTATAACTGGTTCTCAACTTGACGAACAAACCTATTCCAAACGTTCCCTTTTAGTAATAAACACACCAGCTTGATTGCTTTGGCATTAGAATATGGTAGTCTTTTAACAACTTTCTCCACTTGTTTTAGGAAGTCACTTGCCTCCTCACCCTGTTCTAATTTGAACTCAAGCAAACCCAACTTTAAGAAATTAAACATAGTAACCCCACTTTCATCAATCATTTGACGACCCTTCTAACGAGCTGCGGGTTTGCTAAGTGCAACAACTAGTGGTATAGGGGCTATTGGAGCAACTCGTGGAATTATTGGAGGAGCTGCTTGTCTTGCCTATCTTTGCTCTTGTAATTCTCATCTTAACTCCATCATTTCCCGTCTCTATGATTGTTCGGCCTAACTAGCTTCTTGTGTTCTTCTTCTCATTTTATATGGTTCTACTGATTCCTCCCTTACTGGTGATTCATTCGTTGCTATTTTAAGTCCCCTAAGGGGTTCATCAACTCTACCCCTACCACGGCCCCTACCACATCCACGTCCTCTCGGTGGCATCTTTAATCACTATAAGGAATAAACTCAAAAGCATATTACGTAATTGACAACACAAAATAAACACATACATAACGAATACTACAAATGACGTGACATAAAATTCTATGCTCTATGGTTTACCTATGTCCTATTCACTTATATCCATATGATATTCATATTAAACCTATACTTTGATACCGAATTTGTCACGTCCCTAATTTAGGAACATGATGGTCTTAGGATGTAGGAACAATCTACACAACTAATACCCATAGAACCCTGTTATAGTATTTTAATCAATTCAATTATTATCACATTCACATAGTCTCATTCCATCATCATTAGCTATTATTAATGTTACACATCACATTTATCATATATTCAAACAATTGAGTCAGTCTATACAACCACTATATTAGTTTTACATCAAAATATATAGTTAAACTATTAGTACCATAGAGCTTTTTACATAACCAAAATATATAAAAACATAGCAACTTTACATTAAGACACTAGTTCTAATAAGTTGAAGAAGAAAATCTTTGGAACCACTTCTATTCTACCTTGGACCTGAAAAATGTTAAACCACTACAGAGTGAGTAATAATACTCAGTGCATCATAAATATGCTATTATACTCATATTAGTTAAGCAGTAAAAGATTAGCCCATCAAATGATCAAAATCATAATCAAGGAAGTATGTAAAGAGGTAGCTATCTGTCACGACCTGGTTTCCCAGATCGCGACGGTCCTAGGGCACGGGAGATGCCAATGGCGACCGACACCCGTAGAACCCAGTATCATATGCATAATCTATAAACCTCAATATATTACTCATTTTAATTAGTTACCATTCATTCTGTTATTCTATCATGCATTCTATAATTAATCTGCAATTGGCTGTAACAGTCATATATCATATCATATATCATCATATAACTCAATATATCATCAAGTATCATATACACATGTTCATCTTCTAGCTAACCCATACATACCCCATGGAGCAGCTAGATAATGAACACCAAAATAAATATACAGAATCTCAGAAAATATACATCAGACAGTTTGTAGCAAAAATCCTCGGAAGATAAATGACGGGATTTTGCAACCTACGCCTCTCTTGAAATGGGTAAACAAATAAAGAGTGAGTATAGATGATACTCAGTGAATCTACATGCATCCACAATAATAAATAGGCATCAATAAAGCAATGGTATCAGTCAATAGGATAACAGTATACAGAGTCAATATCAAGGTACAATATAGCCAAAGAATATCATATAGTCTCGGTATCATATGGAAAGACAGATAAAGGGATGGACTGTATGAAAAGAAATCATACAATCTCCAGTAATCTGTATTTGTATGGACCATAAAGGTCTCCAGTATCATATCTATATCAGTGAGCATAAGGTTGATCAGGCCCTATAGCCAGGACCATAACCCCTCTCAGCTAGGGTATTAGTAATACAATGTGCACATCGCCGATAGTATTTTCCCACTACCCTGTCGGATCGATAGCTCTGCCAAGCCATATAAGGGTCAATAACAAGGGATACCATTATGCAACAATGGCATCCAGAAATCAATCAGTCCAATATCAATCAATTCAATATCAATCAGTTCAGTTATCAATATGAACAATATCAATGTTATAGACAATATACAATCAATAGTAATTGGTTTGGCAATAAGGAAATACATGAAACAAAAGTTGGTTCGGTGATGGAAAATGGTAGGTCAATTGGCATGACAACGTCGTGGCGATAATGACATTCAAATGGTAGGCCTATGGAATACAAACCAATAGGTTAAAAGCAAATGAACTAGGCATTTCATCAAACACATGGTGAGCACAATTTGGTTAGGTTATGGTACAAATTTGACTTGTCCATTTTAATCAACAACAAATCACATTGCAACAACAAGATAGGTATCAAAGAAACAAGGTTAAACAACATCAAAATGGCTCAAAATGGCTATGGAAAATCAAGCAAAAACCAAGCAAAATTAAAGAAATGAATAGTGTACATGGGTTCGGCCAACAAGGTGGTTTCATATATGGTTTCCAATCAATATTTCAATGATATAGGCATGTCAAATGATGCAATGTAAACTCACCTAAGGCTTCAAATAGCCATTGTACAAGCCAATTCCACCAAAATCACCAATTGCACCAATTAGGTCACTTTGATCCAAACTTTAATTCTATATCAATTAATCCATCAATTAGTTGCCTAATCACAGCCAATTGACTAATTCTAACATCAATTAACATAAACTAACACTAAATCATCAAGTCATTTCATACAACTTCAAATTAACCAAACCAATTTAGAGATTTCCATCAAATAGCATCAATTGATATAAATTGACTTCAAACCCATCTAATTCAACCTAAATAACATCTAAATAATCAGTTAAACTAAGAAAATCATATCCTCACCTCAAGAACACAAAGTGGCCAAAATCTTCCTTTAGTTCCTCCTTGAAATCTTTAGCTCCTTTCTATAAATTAAGGATAGAAATTAAGAAAGCTAAGTTGATTTGCTACTTTTCCATCAATTTCCTTAAGAAATCTATAAGAAATGAAGAAGAAAAATGAAGAAGAAGGAAAATGGGTTTCGGCCAAAGCAACAAAGGAAGAAGAAGATGAAGCAAAAATGGCTAAGTGTAAAATAAATAGAAAATCTAATTTGGCAAATTACAACTAACTCCCCGAACTTTCGTCCATTACACTTTGGTCCAAAATCTTCTGTAATTTATTCTGTAAAGAATTAGATATCAGAGTGGGGAGTCAATAAGCTTATTTTAATTTATACTTATTTATAAAAATGGTTCTGAAATCATTCTGTAACCCCGACCGACCAATTTTCACTATTCACCTTTAACTTCCTTATAATTACCATTTTGCCATTAGTTACTTTTTCAGTGTTCCTAAATGATTTTCACTTCTTTCTTTTTACCAAAATTACACATAAATTATGGTGATCTTTTACTCCTAGATCAACTTCAGAAATTCTTCTGTTGACTGAACTTCTTATTTCTCGGCAGTGTTCCCGACACCGCCACTTTTCGGAAAAATAGCAAGTTCACTTTCTAACTGTATCTCTAAATTTATTTTCCATCATTTCAAGACTAATGAACCATATTTTGAGAATTAATTTCATGCATATGAGTTAAGAATTTATATGGTATTACATTCTACCCCCTACAAATAAATTCGTCCTCGAATTTAAATAAAAACATACCTCACTACTGGAACAGGAATGGATATCTGCTTCGCATCTCCTGTTTACTCTCCCAAGTGCACTCTTCCATGGACTGATTCCTCTAAAGCACTTTAACCATCGGGATCTCCTTATTTTGAAGCTGTCTAGCCTGTTGATCAACTATCTCTACAGGTAGCTCCTTATAAGACAAATCATCACTGAGATCCACATCCTGAACCTCCAAAATGTGTGATGGATTGGACACATACTTCCGCAGTATCGATATATGGAAAACTGGATGTACATGGATCATACTGGGTGGAAGAGCCAATCTATAGGCCACACTACCAATCTTCTCGAGAATCTCAAATGGGCCTATAGACCTTGGTGATAGCTTACCCATCTTCCCAAATCTAATCACACCCCTCATTGGTGAGACCTTAAGGAAGACATGATCACCAACTGCAAAATGTACATCCTTCCTCTTCGGATCAACATAACTCTTCTGCATACTGAAGGTAGTCCTCATCCGCTCTCTGATCATAGGAACCTTTTCCATAGTCTTTCTGATCAACTCTGGCCCTTCTAGCTGCTTCTCTCTTGGCTCCACCCAACACACTGGAGATCTATATTTTCTACCATATAGTGCTTCAAATGGAGCCATACCAATAGAAGAGTGATAACTATTGTTATAGGAGAACTCTATCAATGGCAGATAATAATCCCAGTTACCCTTAAAATCCAGAACACACAATCTGAGCATATCCTCTAAAGTCTGGATCATCCTTTTCGACTACCCATCAGTTTGTGGATGGAAAGCAGTACTGAACTGTAACTGGGTATCCATAGCTTCCTGAAATTTTTGCCAAAACCGAGATGTAAACTGTGTACCCCTGTCTGATATAATCACCAAAGGAACTCATTGAAGCCGCACAATCTTTTCCATATACAACTGTGCGTATTGAGCTGCCGTATAGCTGGCCTTTACCTTCAGAAAATGAGCAGACTTTGTTAACCGGTCAACAATCACCCAAATAGAATCATAACCCCTAATCCATAGTCACCTGTTCCCATTTTCACTCAGGCAACTCTATCTCCTGAAGTAGCCCTGATGGCTTATGATGCTCAAACTTAACCTGCTGACAAGCTAAGCATTTAGATACAAATTGAGCTATATCTCTCTTCATCCCTGGCCACCAATAAACATCTTTCAAATCATGGTACATCTTGGTAAGCCCTGGATGTACACTGTATGCAGAATAATGAGCCTCTCTCATGATCCGATCTCGTAGCCCATCAAAATCTGGTACACATATGCGCTTCCCACATCTCAGTACCCCATCCTCTACTATGAACTCTGTCATCCTCCCATTCTGTACCTCTCCCTTAAGCTTCAGTAGATAAGGATCCCTGTCCTGAGCCACCTTAATATCATCAATCAACAGTGACTTCACCCGAAATTGGGCTATCAGAGCCTGGTTCCGATCCTGGGATCCCAACTCCAACTCTACTCCCAAATCTACCAATTCTCTCATATCTCTAATCAAATGGCCTCCTGCCAATCACTATATGAGCTAAACTGCCCATTGATTTCCTGCTCAGAGCATCAGCCACTACATTGGCCTTCCCTGGGTGGTAAAGAATCTCGCAGTCATAATCCTTAAGAAGTTCCACCCATTTGCGCTGCCTAAGATTCAGATCCTTCTGCTGAAATATATACTATATACTCTTATAATTAGTATATATCTCGCATTTCGATCCATACAAGTAATGTCTCTAAATCTTCAAGGCAAAGATCACAACCGCCATCTCTAAATCATAAGTCGAATAATTTGTTTCATGCTTCTTTAACTGGCGATAAGCATAAGCAATTACCCTACCAATCTGCATCAATACATAACCCAGTCCAATCCGTGAAGCACCACAATACACTGTGAATTTCTCTCCCTTAACTGGTAATGCCAATACTGGAGCACTGGTGAGACAATACTTCAGAGTCTAGAAGCTACGGTCACACTCATCTGTCCAGACATACACTCCTGTTTCCTCATCAGTCTAGTCAATGGAGCTGCAATCGGAGAGAAATCCTTCATAAACCTCCTAAAACAACCAGCCATACCCAGAAAACTGCGAACCTCTAAAACACTGGTAGGCTGTGGCCAATTTGCAATTGCCTCAATCTTATGAGGATCCACTTTAATACCATTCTTACATATTACATGTCCAAGGAAGCACACTTCGGTCAACTAGAACTGGCACTTAGATAGCTTAGCATACAATCGATGCTCCCGAAGTGTCTGCAAAATGATCCTCAAATGCTCCTCCTCACTCCTGGAATAAATGAGTATGTCATCAATGAATACAATGGCAAACTTATCTAAATATGACCTGAACACCCTATTCATCAAATCCATAAAAGCAGCAGGTGCATTGGTCAACCCGAATGGCAACACCAAAAACTCATAATGCCCATACCGGGTCCTAAAAGTAGTCTTGGGTATATCACTCTGCTTAATCTTCAACTGATGATACCCAGACCTCAGATCAATCTTAGAAAAATGGCTGGCACCCTGCAGCTGATCAAATAAGTCATCTATCCGAGGCAATGGATACTTGTTCTTCATTGTGACTTTGTTCAGCTGCCTATAGTCTATACAGATCCTCAATGAGCTATCTTTCTTCCTTACAAACAGTACCGATACACCCAAGGAGAACTGCTAGGTCTGATGAATACTCTATCCAATAGCTCCTGCAACTGTACCTTTAATTCCTTCAGTTTAGCTGGAGCCATTCTGTATGATGGAATAGATATCTGGTCTGTGCCTGCATGCACCTTAATCTCAAACTCTATCTCCCTATCAGGTGGTAATCCTGGCAACTCATCAGGAAATACATCAGGAAACTTCTAAACAACCGGTATCTGATCCAACTGTACAGAAGATCTTTGTACATCCACTACATGTGCCAAATAGGCTGAACAACCTTTCCCAATCATCCTCTTGGCCTGGATAGCAAAAATTAGGTTAACTTGGAACTCCCGAATGTCGCCTTGAAACTCAAACTCTGGCTGCCCCTCAGGCAGAAATCTAACTCTCTTTCAATAACAGTCTATAACTGCTCGGTGCCTCGTCAACCAGTCCATATCCAATATGACATTTAGCTCTAACACAGGCAACTCAATCAAATCAGCACGCAAGATATGATCATCAATCTCAATAATGCAATCAGGGTAGTAATAATCAACATCCACACTATCACCCATAGGAGTAGCAATCATCAATGGCACATCTAATAATCTACTCTCCTTATTCAATTTAGGTGCAAAATGTGGTGACACAAAAGAATGAATAGCACCTGAATCGAATAAGGCATCAACAATCTCAGTCTGAATCAAGATGGTACCTGTAACCACGTTGACTGATCTCTAGGCCTCCTGGGTGTTGACAGCAAACACTCTGCCTTGGCCCCTACCAGCTGGAGCCTGACTACCATTGGGAACCTGTCCTCCCCTGCCTCTACCTCTAGCTGTAGCCTCTCTACCCAGATTCTAACTCACCCGTACCACTGGCTGTGAGACCGTGACAGATGGCTGCTGATCAGCCCTCAATGGACAAGTGTTAGTATAATGGCCCTGCTGGCCATACCTCAAACAAGCACCAGTCCGTCTCCAACACTCCTCTCCATGTCTCCGACCACAAAACCCACAAGTAGGAATACCAGGTTCCTGTGTAACTGGCCTTGAAGAACCTTGAGAGTAAGCAGGTGTAAACTGAACTACTGGCTGTCCCCTACTCTATAATCTCCTCTTCTAACTACTGGCTGGAGGTCTCTGCTCAAATCGAGGCACTGACTCTGCCTGCCTAGGATGGGAGCTGCTCTTCCCCTCCTAATATGTGATATGTGACCCCCTTTTCTCTTTTGATCCCTCTTAGCCCTCTCAATCTTATATTTCTCCTCCATCTGTGTGGCTTTATCAATCACTGTAGTCAATGAAGTGAACTTTGTAGCAAGTAAAGCATTATGAAGTGTAGCATGTAGACCCCTCCGACACCTGCTAATCAAATCAGCCTCTATAGGTACAATATGAGTAGCATATCTACTCAACCGAATAAACTCCTCTGCATACTCCTCTACAGATCTGTCCCCCTACTCTAACTACTCAAAACGGACTAGGTTATGGGTCTTCACACCCTCAGTAATAAACTCATCAATAAGTCCCTGTCTAAACTCTGCCCATATAGGAGGATGCTCACCATAAAGCCTGTAATACCCTAGTTTAAAGGCTTAGAACTTAATCTTTAAAGGGTAAACCTAAGGGGTTCCTTATTTGTTTATATGATATGTAATATGCATGTTTAGGTTTAAATTGAATGTTTACGCATGTTTTAGAAATTTTTACACATGTAAAAGTGCTTCAAAGGCCGTTAAGAAGAAATCGGGAAAAACTCAATTTTTGGTGAACTGGGGGTAAAATGGTCATTTCACACCCCTTCGAGTTTTATGGAAATAAACATGATATTTGAAGGTAGAAAAGAATATTAGGACATGAAAATGATGATATTTAATTTATTT
>CANXYC011881575.1:0-20916 GCA_948193065.1 Aleurites moluccanus
TGGTAAGAATGCAAAGTTAAAACTCAAGTCATGATGCCAATGAGTCTTAATCTGTTGGATTAATTTATTCAACACAACAGCACGCAAAGAGGAAAGCACTTCTATAAGTAAGACGTGTTTATTCTATTAAATTTATAGTGAGTCAATCCTCTCGTCTCTTAATAAAAATCATAATTATAAAATATATAATTATTAAAAATTTCTTTATCTATTTTAATATTCTTAATTTATTAATTATTTTAATTTTTCTTCATCGTCTTAATTTTTTCATATTTTATGTTTCTTAATTAATTTTTATATTTTTAAATATATTTTTTAATAAATGTATTATTATAAAAAGATAAAATGTAGTTTAAATTCGGAAGTAGAATAATTAAATTGAAATATATTAAAAAAATTATGTTTATTATATAGCAGAAGAAATACAAACATCAATCATTTGATTGTTTAGTAGTTATTTTTTAACTAATATATATATATATATCTTAAATATATGCACCACAGCATGCAAGTAGGGCAACTGTTCAATAAATAACACATTTTATTCTATTAAATTCACTATGAGTTAATATAAATAAATAATTTTTTAAAAAAAATTAGATAAAGATAACTGAATATTGATAAGATTCGAATCATGATATTTATTTTTAATGTAATTTCATCTTATTATTAAATTAAGATATCAGTAGAGTTATAATATAAATATTAAACATTTGATTGTTAATAATTTATTTATCAAATGAAATGAGATACCTATAGGAGTATTATTTTTCTTAAATATATGCAATGCATAGCTTTCCTGTCTTGAATACTTTTGTAAAAATTAAATATGACAATAAAATATCAATCAGGACAGTTGTTTTTAACATTATTTCAAGGTTTATAATTAGGAATATTACCAAAGGATACCTAGTTTCATTTTTTATTTATAATTACGAGTACTAAAGTGAATTAGCACTATTTATTATATTTTGATGGTCATATTTTTATCGTTGGTAATTCATAAATAATTTAATCATATATAATAAATTTATTTAAAGATATAATTATTTTTTTTTTTGGATATTAACAGTTTTCTTTATTAATTACGTATTTGTAGTAATCAAATTATTGCAAATTCAACATGTTTATAATGTGTTTTTATTTTTTAATTATTCTATAGCTACTAACTCCAATTAATTTAAATTCGAGGCACATGAAACTCATCAGGGTGTTAAGCTTTCCCACAATATTTACAATGTGTTCTTTGCTAGACAAATAGGGTCACATTAGCACTTTTTCCTTTTGTCTTGATATGCAATAATTTTAATCAATAGTCACATAATGTCAGTCTAAAATTTCACCACCAACCACTCTCCAATTTCTTTAAATTATTCTCACAATCATATTATTATTACATCTATGTTTAGGATTGAACTAACTCTAAGAATTAATTTAGATTGACTAGTTTAATTAAGATTATTAATTAATATTTAAATTATTTGGTTAGAATAGTTACTTAAGAAAATTTTCAGTCATTATATAATTAAACTTTAGGTTTATTTGAATAAATTCAATTACAAATAAAATTAAGTTTTACCTCATTGCAAGAAGTAGAAAAAAATGTATTATTCTTAATTTATAAAGACCAAAAACAAAGTTAAAACTTATGAAAAACCTAATGTTTAATTGTTTAATCTACAAAAACTAAATAAATTTTTCTACAACCTTATATGACATATGACCTGTAGAAGTTGTAGAATAGAGGAACTAAGATCTTATGAAACTTGCTAACTTATGAAAGTATGTGGAAGTTGCAAAATATGGTGATAATAACTTACGAGAGTTGTAAATTGAAGTTCTAGGATATGGTAATCTTATAATAGTTTAAATTGAATAAAAACAAAACATTGATAAAATTAATAAAGATTTTTACAGATTTTTTTTTAAGTATTAGAAGGCTGATGAAATTCGAATTCTGATATTCACTCCAAAAATAGTCTCATCTTACTACTAGAAAAAGATTTTTCAAGATTAATATATACTTAAACAAAAAAATTTTTATTAAATTAAATGAAATAGTTCATGATTATCATGTGATTGATAGAAAAAAAAAATGAGAATGTTGATCTTGTAAGGACTTACTCTGTTCATATGTTTACGGATTACATCTGTTTGGTGATTTTGATTTGTAAAATGATTGGAATGTAATATAATACAATGTATGATTGTTCATCTCTATTACTTCTTTATTTTGTTAGCAACCCATATCCATTACTTTTTTTATTTACTTTGTGGTTTCCTTGCTTTCCGTATTACCTCCTAACAAACTATAGTATGCAATTCTGCTACCCTTGATATAGTTAAATATGGTTGGCCACATGAATCCTGTTGCACCATTGTGCTCTGTTGAAAGTAATATCCTATATTAAATTGCAGGCAATGATTTCCTGTCCATTGTATTTCTCCATATTTGGACTTATTGAATTATCATATTTCTGGTAAAATTAAATGTCAAAGCTTCACTAAAAATATGTTAGGTAGTATGGGCATTATATTTTCTTGAATGCAGAATCAGATGATGTTTTTGAAGACTCTTCTGCTCCAATGGAACAAAAAATGGATGGACGTGTTATTAATTTCTTTTTCACCTGGATTGCAGTGGGAAGGTATCTAATTGAAGTGGGCATCAAAATATTTTGCCTAGTTGCATCTTTTTACGTTTATAATTTACTTTCTTAGCAAGAGTATTCTTAGTTTCCTATTTCCCTAGCTACATGTGTGTGTTTCTGATAATACATGCTTATAGATAAAAATGCTTTGCAATCTTGAATATAGAAATGGAACCTTTATAGGTAAAAGAACTGATCTCATTATAATATTCTCAGGCTACATGAGATATCAGAGGGAATTCATAGAATGTTAAAGTTATGAAGGAGTTTGTGGGAGTTTAAGGGTTTCAGGTTAAGAAAAATTAAAACGGAATATATGCATTATAAATTTAGTAAACAAATCTAAATTATAAGGGCAATATAAACTTGTTGTATATAGGTTCTTTCACCGAATGTACAAATGTAAATTATAAGGGCAACATAAACTTGTTGTATATAGGTTCTTTTGTAAATAAATAGATTAGTTAGAATATTATTGTACTTTCATATGATTTATATAAGAAACATGATGTAACCCTAAATGAGTTGAATGAGAATACACAGATTCTTCATTTTTGGGTGTGAGGATTTTCTCTGAACAGGTTGAGATCTTCCATGGCTACAATAGCAGCTTGAAAGTTTTCATTGAATTGAGATAATAAGTGAGTTAACTTGGATGGATGATATTATCTCAAATAAATTCAATTTCCAACAAGATAAAGATTGTGAAGAGAATATTAATTGTAAAATAAAAATTAAGATTTGAAATAGAGGATTGCCACGAGAGTCTTATACAATCACAAGATTTCTAATAAATTAAAAAAAAAATTCTACCAACCGGCTAATATTATATGGCAGTAAATATTGAATAATAAAAAGGGCAATATATATTGAAAATGAGTGTGATCAAGATGAAAAAGTTAAAATAAATATGTGATTGTATTATAATGGATAAGATACGTAATGAAAAAATTAAAGATAAAATAAAAGTCAATTTGACTGGAGACAAGACGAAAAAATAGAGATTAATATGATTTAGGTATATTCTTATTAGAAATATTAAATATATTATGATAAAGAAAAAGAAGAACATAAGAGATATATTTAAACTAATTTGGAGAAAAAAAAATATAAAATGACTTAGATGATTATAATTAATAAAAAAAATGGCTCAAAATTATTTAAAATAAAAATAAATGATTTATATAGCTGATTTCAATTAATTATGAGATTTATTCTTAAGATTTTTTTTTCTTCTGAAAATTGATTTACTTTTTGACTCTTTCACTCTCACCAAACTGGTTGGTTTTTTAAGGATGGGAAAAATATACAAATGCCAATGTACACATGAATAACTTTTTCTTCACTATTGTTTGAGTATAACTGAAACTAAAAATCCGAAAATCTCCTATGAAATTTTAGAATTATTATGTCATATTATCAGGTTGAAATCTTATTTAAAATCAAGTTACCATTAAATAGTTTAATTTTAATTTATTGATTACTAATTTAAAAAGCAATAGATTGAATGGGATTTTATTTTTGCACATTTATAATTTTATTTAAAAAGCAATAGATTGAATGGGATTTTATTTACAAAAATAAAAACCCATTCAATCTATTGCTTTTTAAATTAATAATCAAGAAATTAAGTTACACTTTGGTGTTAAATGAAGATAAATAATTGAATAAAAGAAATAGAAGGAATATGCTTTAATACAATATTTTTAGAATCGGACAGGTAAAGGCAGAGGGCCAGATAATCAAAGGTTTGACCGAGATAGAGTTGGTTAAATCGAAAAAAAAAATCAATATATATATATATATAGATAATTTGATATTTATTATATATACGATGAAAATAAATATAATTTGATATTTATTATATATATAATGAAAATAAATATAATTTGATATTTATTATTTTTTATTAAAAATAAAAATAAAATTAAAATTTTTTTAAAAAAAATTGACCTATTAAAATAAAAAAAATTAATTCGATTTAATCGATTCACTGACTAACTAGCTAGTTTATTGATTTTTTAACTATTTTTTGAGAAATTAATTTTAAAATTAATTGAATCGATCTTTAATTTAATTTTTAATTTTTTTAATTTAACCGATCGATTCGATTTGATTTTAATAACAATGTTTTAGTATATAATATAAATTATATTATGATGTTGATGTTGTCATTTCAATAGACCCATGATATTTGTTGGTTTCACACTCGGGTGGTATATCCCCCTTCAATGGGTACAATATATTTTCAGGCTTTGCTTTGCATTAGCAAAATTTTCCATTTTCTTTGGAATCCCAATAAAAAAGAAAAGATTCTAACTTCCTTACCATTCAATTGTCCTTCAGATCCAAAATTTAAAGTATGCATGAAATGTAATGGATGTATACACTTCCAAAATGGCCAGCGCACACACTAATTATTCACTTGTACCTTATACCATCAACCACAATAATTCACATTCCTTAATCATATGCCACAATTAATTACTATAATTATTACTTCATAATTAATATTTTTATATGTCAGTATCAAAAATTAGCTTAATTGAAGCGAAAATTTATTTTTCTGTTTATCATTTAAGATTTGATTCTTGAAATTATATTATAAATGAAGATTTTTTTTTTATTTAAGAATCATTAAATTTTAATATAAATGTGTTTTGATCGAATAAAAAAATAAATTTAGCGAGTGTATAATAATTGAATTGGATGATCTGTTTTTTATTAAATTAGATAGGTGAACTTATCGCAATATATATAAAATTCGGCCTACGAAATCACCAATATATTATTTTAATGTAAATCTATTATATTAAATTTAAATAAATTATATTAAACTTTAAAATTTTAATTTTATACTTTATAAGATAAACAACAAATTATATAATTTACTATATTTAATTTTTTTAAAAATTGTATAACTAAACCATATAAAATTATTGAATGTGATATTTTTCTATATAGTAATATCAAACATTAGCTAGGAACTACCATTCTAATGATTATTAATTTTGTTTGATACACAAAGTGAAAGTGATGGTATTATTCTTGAAAATGAAGAAGAAGAAGAAAACAAGTGAAAACAGAGCCTCAACAACCAAAGAACTGGAGTAACAGAAGAGCCGACACTGCTTATTGGATGATTGTTGGCTTTGTATTGCATTTCCACATGGTAGACCCTTTTGTTTTTTTTCCTCTCTTATTGGAATTTTGTTTTCATCTTCTAAATTACAGCTAAAAGAATGTGCAATCATTGTTAGTTGCTAGTTTGATTTTTGTTTATTTATTTAATTTTCTGTAAAATTTTAAGGCCAAGATCTCCACCCATCCCAATGCAGTTTCTCTCTTTGTTCAAACTATTATCATTGAAGAATAGTATGTTTGAGAAATTTGAAATCCCTTTCAAAAATTCCTAAAGAATATCTAATTTTAAAACCCTAAAATGGTACATTTGAACATAGTATTTCAATTGAATTGGAGCTTTCGATGTCAGTAATGAATGGATTTCATGTGAAATTTTTATTTCCATTGCCATGTCAAGTCATAAATGTCAGTTTGAGGTATCTTTTTCATATAAATTTTGAATTGTCATAAATTATTATTTGTTTGATTTATTAGGCCACAATTTCAACATGGTGAAAAAATATTTGCTTCAAAAATTAAATATGAAGATAGATTACACTTGATAACCCCAAAAATTTACTTGGTAATAAAATTTATTAATCAGAATTTAATTTTTAAATACGAAAATATATTATATTCGTCTATAAAAAAAATTTGGTCTTAATTTACCTAATCTAAATATCAAAAAGAAAAAAAAATAGTACACTTATAAATAATGGAAAAGAAATAAAACAAACGATTAAAATGAAATGAAAAAAAATAATTTCTGTATTACTTAATAAATTTTAAGTTATACATATGAGTTTCAACTACAATTGAAATCTAATTAATAAAAAAAAGATCATATATATTTTATTTTGTAAAATAATTAAAATCATCATATATTTTCATTGTAGCATATTAAAAGATAAAAGAGTTACACAACAAAAAATAACTATATATACAATCTGAACAATATATTCAAATTCGATTCATTTCTACTCATAATATATATATATAAAAGAAAAAGAGCAAGTAGAGCTAGACAAACACTCAAAGAGTTGCTTGTCTTTATTAAAGACATAATTGCATCTTTTATTGAGTTCATTAGAGAATCTATCTTCTACCTCTTTGTTAATAAATTTTTTAACCTAATAAACTTCAAACAGTACATACTTAAACTGGTCATTAAACAATTTACAAATAGCTAATGAAGAGGGGATATTCTTTCATAGGAAGTCTATGTTGCCACTGAAGGAGCCAGAAATTTTGTGGAGTGGAATCACTAAACACTGTTTTTAATTTTTATATGAAATAAAATTAGAATTCCATACAAATTTAGTTAAATTTAAAATTAAATGTTATTAAAATTAATAGAATTTGTAATAAAATTGTAAATCAATAATATTATGAATTTAAAATAAATTTATATTTAATATATAAAAAATTAATTATTAGAATTTATTTATTAAGCGAACTTTTCAAAAACATTTATTTACTAATGACTTTTATGTTGATTTAATTAAAATATAATATAATATTTTTTATTTAAAAAAATTTTGTAATTTTATCATCTGATTCAAAGAAATGAATATACACAAAGTAAAGATAAAAATTTTAAAACTATATTTTTTTATTTTTTTTTAAATGATTGTTAATATAATTTTATAAATTTATGATATTATTTGAAATAAATATATTATTATTTGAAAATTAAAAACAAGCAAAACTAAGGGATACATAAACAATTTAGATGGAGTCATAATATAATGAGACAGAAAACTTAACATACACATAACATTTAAAAATTTTTAAATACTTAGGTTTAAAAAATAAAAATCAAATAAATTTAAAAAACATATCAACAATTTTAGTAAATCGCAATATATATTCTACTATTTTAGTGACAGCAAAATTTAAAATTTATAAAAATGTTGGGAATTAAAAAAAAAAATTAGTGAAATCATATAATATTTAATAAGTTTAATGGGTCACCTTAAAAATTTTAGTAGAGTCGCTGCGTAAAATTCATATAGATTAGTTGGGTTCATTGCATGCCGCCCATGTTGAATTAGCATGGGCAGAGTTTCACAATTCTGAGAAGATAGGATCGATAGTAACTGTTCCATTGAAGACTTTCACCTAAAAGTAGGCAATAGGCACACAGCATCTTTAATGGACCACATTACCAGAAATCACAACTCCATTCAATACATTATTCCCATTACTATTTATCATTTAGAACCCTATCTATGGACCATTCATTCACCATTTGGATTCATTCATGGTTTTCAAACACTGTATAGTGAAAGAACCTAATCCATTCTTAGTCAAACACTATATAGTGAAAGAACCTACATTTGCTATTCCAAGTTAAAGGGAAAAAAAAAAAGAAGGGAAGATCAACTATAAAAGCACCATTTCTCAAGGACAATTTTAGAACAATCTTTGCTAGTGCAAATGCTAGTCCTAGTAAGAGTGCAAACTCCCACTAGCGAAAAGGGGTGAAAAAGGCGAAAAGGATCACAATTACTAGATTCAAGTAAAATGCAAGTAGATGCTGGATTAGAGGACAAAACTATGTAGAAAATCTTACACAAGTTAAATTCCAAAGGGGGACCAGGAATTGATGCTAGCAAACGGTGATAAAAAAATCCAAAAATGCTACTAGTAAAATCCAAAACATCTACAAAATAAGGCAAGCGTGAAAGAACTATAGCACAAAACAAAAGAAAAAAAAAATTATAACAAGCTTATGGCATATTTATTCACAATGATTAACTCATTAACCTTAAAAAAAATTTCGGGGAAGAGAATTTACAGGAAGACACTGGAGATTGGTACAGACATGATTGAGTTGCATCGATGGTGATCTACTGGGAATGGATGTAGAATTTACATTTCGTAGAACTTGACTATTGTGCATAAACTGCTCTTTTCATGCTGTATGTGTAAGATTAATAGTCCTATTCAGTCTCTCGAGAATGCCATTGGCCTTCCTCTTGGCCCTTGAAGTGCCATCTCGAGATAGTTTAGAAACTGTTCCATAGGCATTCTCTTCTTCCCTCACAGCCTTCAATTTGGTTCGATCATACAAACAGATTGTATGAAGAATGGCAATGCAATTTTCCTTGCTGCGTTCGCAAGTGCTCTCCCTGATAATGCGAAGCAAGCAAGGAACAGTTCCAAGCTCTCCCATTTCTTCAACAGCCCTCTGATAACTAGAAAGAATTGCAAGGATAGCCAACAACTCATCAACAAGAACACCATTCATAATCTTCTTCAGAATCACCTTCACTGCACCATCCCTCACAGCTCTTGCCTTGTTTTCATGGATGAAACATAGAGTAAAAATTGCAGAAGCAACATCTTTCATGGCTAAAGGATTTCCTTCTTCTAAAAGATCTACTAGTGGTTTTAGAGCCCCTGATTTCCCAATAAGTGCCTTATTGGAATCAAGAGCAGATAATGTGAAAAGGGCTGCAGCTGCATTAGTCCTTGTTTCAATGGTTCCTGACCTTAATGCTTCCATAAGAAGAGGAATTACCATAGGAGTTTCAGCAACAAGCTTCTTATTGTTGTCATGGATCGAAAGATTTAAGAGGGTTGTGATCACATCTTCTTGAAGATCAGGGTGAATTTCACTTCCAGACTTGCTTGCGGACAGTGGATTTAGCAACTGAGGAATGGCATCAGTAGACTCACTGAATAGTGCCCGGAATGAGGGCATCCTTTTTGTCAACATCCGAAGCTCCTTTGCAGCTTGTTTTTGTTCTGGAATTGCTAAGGACATCTTTTCAAGTAAAGACAGAAAATGTTCACGATCAGCTTCTGTTATTCCTTCCTCATTAACATAGTGAACAGAGTCCGGCAACTCTAATCCTTGACTTCTGCACCACTGTGATATCATTTCCCTGATCAAGTGATTAGGTGTAAGGATTGTGTGCGACAAAACTTGCTGAGTAAGAGGGCATGTCCGGTTGCCCGCTTTCAGCCATTTCTGGATGAAGGGTCTATCATAAGTCTGCACAAATCAATGACCAAGAAGAAGCAAAATAAGGACTAAAACAGACCAAACCAATATCAAAGTTGAACCATTAAAGGTTCACATTAATCACCTAAATAACAATAGTAAATTATTAAAAAAAATATATTTTACTGCAGGATTTCTCTGCAAGAACCTGTGAATAATATTATCTTCTGATTAATGTAATGTTAAAAAACCATAAACATGGGAAGACAACACAATAAATAAGGTTTCATCCAAATTTTAAACAATCAGAGAACTGCCACTTCATAGTTCCAGAAACAGTACAAGCTTCCACTGCACTTTAATTTCAACAACTACTAGATCTCAAAGCCTGTCATAATGATAATAAATATTAAATCAATGACAAATACTCCCCATAAAACACCCTACACCAACATGCCACACACACACACACACAAGGACTGGGAAAAAAAAAATCTTAACCACCATTTGGTTTCTGAGAAAATGGGGGGAGAAAAGGAAGGAATTTTCTATTTAATTTTATAGATAAGACTGAGCAAAGAACTAAAAATCGAGTTTTATTTTCAATCCCCACATTTTCTAAACATCAATATGAAGAGAAAGTGAAAAAATTTAAAAATAAAAACGCATCCATCGTAAAGAAATTCTCATGCATAGAGAATCAGAAGACAGATATAAATTATCAACCATGCCACTCAAATTCAATTTAACATAAGAAAAAAAACCCCAAAAAAAAGTAAAAATAAATTAAAATTTTGAATAATTTCTCATGTTTTTCTTTAAACTTCTCAAAAAGCTTAAGAACCCACCTCCATTAACAAAAATTATTGTAAATTAACTGAATTGCGAACTGGAAAAACTTCAAACACTTAAACAACAATTACATTTCAACTTCACAAACTTCATTACCAACATTTTCCCAGAAAGCAAACAGAGTAAAGAACCAATCTTTTTTTTTAACATTAAAAAAAAAAAAACAAACCAACCTGGCCTGTGGCTAAAATGACAGGATCTCTCATCAATTCTTTGGATAAAGGGCATTTAAACTCGTCAGGACAAGACATCGTTTCACGGAATTTCAAAGCCGAAGATTTATTGTTGTTCTTGGTCTTCAATTCTTTTAAAGCACAGAGAGTCTCTCTGGTTTGATCGATGATTTGTATAGGAAAATCGTCATCGTCGATAATAGCTCTGACTAACTTCTGCAGTTCTTTTTTCAATTCAGTGGCCTTGGTCATGGCCGTCGGATCGGAATCGAAGACACCGGTCTTGGCCATGGGAAGATGATTAAAACGACGAATTTGATGTGCTTTTTAATATTGTATAGAGAAAATTGGTGTGGCCAAGAATGGTGAGACAGAGAATGAAAAGGAGAGAGTGCTCTGTAGACTGCTCTGTTTCATTCTCTCTTTCTTTTGTTTTTTTTTTCTTTAATTTTTATTTTTTAGAAATTTATCTCTATACTTAACTCCTATTCTTCTCTTCTCTCTTTCATTGCTTTCTCTCTCATTTTTTCACTGTTATTTATATTTATTTAATGTTTTTAATTTCAGTAATTTTTAATGTTGTTATTTATTACAATTCAAAAAATATTTTTTTTTAAATAAATAAGTATATATAATTTAATAATAAATGATATTTAAATTTTACTCGATAATATTTTTAATATTTTAATTTAATATTCTAATAAGATTTTTATTTTTAAATAAAACGATAAATAAATTTACATCTGAAATGTTATAGGATAAAATTTTTTATAAATATCATGAAAAAATTACTAATAATTTCTTAAGATAGATCTTGAAACAAGATATTTATATATTTTTTATTTGAATTTATTTTTATTATATTATATTTTAAGTAAATTAACTTTCATTCAATTATTAATTAAGATAAATTCCATTGTCCCCTATCTAGTTCATTACTATTTAATTGCATTATCAAAATCACCTTTAATTTGCTCAACAAAAAGTCACATTTAATTTGAAATCATGCAATTAATAGATTATTAATATCACATATAGTGCTTTAAATATTTTAAAAAATATTAAATAATCAAATTAAAATTAAATTAAAAAATAATCTTAAAACTATGTAATTTAAATTTGATGTTAAATTACTTCCAATTTTGTCATATAAATTTATCAGTTATTTAATAAAATTTAGAAAAAAAAATTAGAAAAAAAAAAAAAGCAAATAATAACATGAGGATTTAGGAGAAAGGGGACCACATGGACCCACATGTAAGTATCACGGAATCCATGGTCTGAACAGCTGGCATTACGCGTGGGCCAAACTTGCTTGGTACTCTCCCTCTCATTTTCAATCAGGCAGTATCCATTTAACTTGGTCTGATAACGGACGAGAAGAGAAGAGAAGAGTTTTGTTTGCATGCGACAGGTTCTAGACTAATTTTTCTCATTACACGTGGCGTGCTGATAAGGACATGTGTCATGTGGCAAAATATCCAACTAACCAACGTGCCATATTTACATGTAATTTTAAATTTGAGAAATTATTATGTTTTTTTATTTATATAAAAATAAATTATTTGTAATTAAAGTGTAAATATATTTATGTGATTTTATTTTTATGTGAATATAAAAAATATATTAATTTTTTATTTTAAAATTTTTTTAAAAAAATTATTAGATATTGACGAAAAAATATATTTTTTTATTTTTATTAAGATGAATTTTTATGTAAATAAAATATAAACATAATAATATGAATTTATTTTTATATAAATAAGAAAAATATATAAACTTATTATCTAATAATTTTATTTTTAATCTTCAACATGAATTATATTTATTTCATTAAATAACAAAATAAATTATATATAATGCATGAAAATTGAGCCATCTAACACCAATAAAAATTGGAAGGAAACAAGTGAATGAGAAAATGAAGGAAGCTACGTGGGTTGAAATTAATAAAAACGGTGTTGCTTCTAATTCAATACAATTCCCAATTTCATAAGGGAAATAGAAGCCTAAATTTTAGGCTTTTGGGTGGTTTTGGAACTACCTGAATTGACCACTTCCTCTCTGAAACTCCTGCTGTTAGGTGAGATTAGCAAAAAAAAAAATTTTCTTTTAATTACGAAATTGAGTTAATTGATGGAGAAGTCTCTAGTTAGATAAAAATAATAATAAAAATAAAAAGTCAATGGTCATTAACAGATAACAATGAATCTAATGATGGCAAAGTTGAACCCTTCTTTTAATTTCTACATGTTTTTTCCGATTTATCCCAATCTTATCATAAACACCACTTCTTACTTACCTGTTAAGTTTTTTCATTTGGCTAAATTACTATTTATTTCATAAAATTTAATTTAATTAATAAAGTCATCTTTTTATTTGACTAAACTAATTAATTAATTTTTAAAATTTCAAATATTTTAGCGGTTTAATCATTTTTTTCCCGTTAAATATTATATAAAAACTAGAATACCTCTTATTTTCAAAATTTTCTATTTCTGCTTTTTTTTTCGCCAAATGTGTAAAATTTTCCATCTTTTGCAAAATTTCTATTAAAAAAAAATGAAAGAAAAACCCAATCAAGACAAAAAAAAAAAAAACAAAAGCAAAAATAAATAAATTGAGAAAAGCAAAAATAAAAAACCAAAGCACGATTGAAGGAGGAAGAGAGGCACATGAGATATTGGCAACGGCGGAGCGTTCAGTAGCTGGAGTCGACGGCGAGGATTGGATAGGCAAACAACGAGTGAGTGCGGTCTGCGGTTGCGTGACAACGACCGATAATGGCGCGATGATTGGGGCTAACGACTGGATCAGGACTTCAGGCTCAAAGTGACTTCGTTGGCGCCGATTTCAATAACAACGGCAACTGACAACGCTGGATTTAATCTTCTATAGGGGCAAACCTACAGAAATTATCTTTATTATATTGAATAATTATCTTTATACTAAATTATTTATTTATAAATTGCAATTAAAGATACTAAATTTCACTATTATAATTATAGTTTATTATATAAGTAATTCAATATAATTTTATAATTCATTTTATTTTATTTTTTATTATTAAAAAAATATTTATTTACCACTTGATTATACTTTTATTTAAAAATACTAAAATTTTATAATTAAATATATAATTACAATATTCTTCTCACAATTTTCACATTTTCAAATATTATCAACTACTAATAGCCGATAGAAATAAATAAAAAAAATTATTTTTATTTGTATAAAGTTGTAATTTTTATTCTCGTTCCTTTTATTTTTATAACTATCACAGCTCAATTAATTTTAATTATAAATATAATTAAATATGACCTTTTTAATAAAATAAAAGAGAATTTTTCTCTAATTATTACCAATTTATATTGAAAAAAAATTTTGATAAATGGTATTTGTGACTTTCAAAAGTGAAAATCAATATTTTAATAGATGTTTTTATAATTTATAATGGATTCACTTATAAATATTTAAAATTTGAACCCCTATTCTGTCCCTTCTTATTCTTCCATGAATCACCATATCACCATCAAATTCAAAGATTGGTAACAAATAGAATTTTTTTTATCTTTCTTTGTTTATGTTGTTATATGGGTTATCTTTGAATTTGAGTTTGGTTTCAGTTTGGTGAATCCATGTACTTGGTTTTCTTTGTTGTCGTTGGTTCTGTTGGTTCTCTGTGCGATAACAATTTTATTTTTTTATTAAATATAATATAAATTTTTATATTATATTAAAGAGGAATATTTTGAATATTATAAATTTTTTTTTATTTTTTAATAAAAAATAATAAAAATTAGACTAAAAGGTTTAATAAAATTCAATTAAAAGGGCTAATTAATTAATTTGACTAAATAAAGGATGGATTTCATTAATTAAATCAAATTTTATAGTCGATATATATAATAATTTATATTTTTTAATTTCTCAAATAACAAAAAAAAAGGGTTAAATACACGTATTTTACTAGGATCTTAGAGTGAGAAATTAATTCAACCTTCAAACCTTCACTTTAAAAAATATTTTCTTTTCTTTTCTCTCTGTTTTTTCGAGTTACCGTCCATATTTTTTTAAGAAGATGGTATACAATTTTTCTTTGCTTCTTATTCTAATTAATTTTTATTATTTAATAATATTTAGATGATTTCCTTTTTATTTCTTTTCTTTTTTATAGATTTTTTTTGTTATTGAATTATTTTATTTCTTTTATAGTGTATTTTCATTTTTTATTTATTATTTAATTAATAATTTAATCAAAATTATAAGTTTTATCCAGAGATGAAATTAAAAAATTAATTATGAATGTGAAAAAAAATTAGATTTAGAAAAGTCCAAAAAATTCTTCTATGTAAAAGTTAAATTTATATTGACCAAATAAATTTTTTTCTATAAGTTCATTTTTCTTTTTTTTTTTTTGCTAAAATGCCCAAAATCCATGTGGGCCTTATATATCTTTGTCATTGATTTTATTTTTAGTATGGAATCTATATTTGTTGTTGTTCTCATAAAACTAATAGAAAATTTATTAAAAGAGTTGAATAACAATTATTATTTATTGTCAAATATAATATAATATTTTAAATCAAAATTATTATAATTTTTATTTATATTTTTAAATTATTTTATATCACTTTTAAAAAATTACAATATTGTATGATTTTATAATTATGTATTATTTTATTTTATCCATCAATAAATATTTATTTTTTCCTCTGAAAAAGAAAAAAAAAATAATAGTTAACATTATTTAGTTTAAGATATTGAATTTTTATCATTTTTTTATATGAGGAGACAAACATTGTATTCATAAAATACTATGTCATATTGAATTTTATGAATTTGTGCTATTAATTAATTTTTCAATTGAAATCATGCTTTTAATGCTCAATTAGTGCTTCTTCCGTTTACGAAGGCAATTCATTGCTTTGTGGGTTTCATATAGTACATTGGATAGTGAAAAACAATAGGGAGAGAAAATAAAGGTAGACTGTGATTTTCTCTTGTTTAGGAATTAGTTACAAGGGAGAAGTTTGATTTGGAGAGAATTTTATAAAATTTAAATATAATTAATTTAAAAATTAAAATATTTATCTCAATTCGAGAAAAGATAAAGAGTGATAAATAAATCAGGATAGTTAAAATATTATCTATTTATATATATATATATATATTTTATCATTTTAAAAAAATATTTTTAATGATATATTTATTTATGTTTTTTTTTTATATATTCATGTAATATAACTTATATTTCATATAAAAAATCTATAAATTAATATAAAACATAATATTAAAAAATAAAAGTATATATAATCAGGGCGGATTACACTATTATCGAAATCCGATTTCGGTTTAAAATAATAATTCGCCTCATCCTGTTTATTAAATGAGATATGTATTGTCCGTCTCATTTGGGTGGAGCGGATCGAATATCTAACAGGATAGACAAAATTATTATCCCTATTTGAAAATGAGAAGTAAAATAAGAGGATAGAAAAATAATTATTATGGGTGTCTAAGACCCATTAATTATAATAAAAACATTGTAGTAAATTAAGTTTTTTAGTATCAAATTGATAATACACTATTAATTTTTCATTCATCTCAAAATTTAGTTTATCTTTCATTTTTAAATATTAATTTTATAAAAATATTTATGTAAGTCCCTTTAGCAACCAAGAAAGAGTGTGAATTTTTTGATTGTGAAATTAATAACAAATTAAAAGTTTAATTGAAGGAAAGAAAGGGAAGAAAAAATAACACAAAAATTTATAGTGGTTCGGCAATCATGCATACATCCACTTCTCAATACCACACTTGAAAGTTCTCTTAACTGATCCTTTTATGGATGCAATATCAAACCCAAGTGTTTAGACTAACACTCAAACCTTACAAGTATTTTTACAAAAGCTCACACTCAACCTATACACGTATTTTCCTATTTGGCTCACACTCAAACCCTTAAAGAAATATAAAAGAATAAAAAAAAATTCTCTAGAGTTTATCCAACTCTCAAATAATTAATGAGTCTTAATGAACTCAAGGATTTTACAATTTAAAACTCACAAATTGATGTTTTACAAATATAAACTCTGTAAGTCATAAACAAGAATGATTTTAATGCAAAATCTTAATTCAATGATTTCAATTGGTGTTATCTTGTTTTCTTATCTTCTTAAACTTCAAAACAACTTGTATTTATAGCCCAACATGAAATATGACAGTTAAGATCTAAAATATAGCTGTTAGAACCCTTTTTAACGATTATATTTTGTGTCAAAATCGCAGCAGTCACGGCTGCAACTTAGATGACTTTTGCTATTAGACTTTTTTGAAAAAATATCGCGCCCGCGACTCCTAGTGTCGCATCCATGATTTATTTTTTTTTATATATCAAGTTATACAACTTCAAATCATATATTATTATTATTTTTTTTTTAACTTTAAGATGTCTACTTCAACTTTTTAATTTAATTTAACTACAAAATAGTCTTTCTTCATATTTTAAAAAATCATAACATTTTCTTACTCAAATTTGAAAGACATTTTGAGTATGTTTCACTAATTTTTCTATTTCTCATTTTATATTACTCGAAATCACTTGATTATTTTTCCATATAAAACTAGATATTTAAAGCTTCAATTTTGTGTAATTTCATATACAAATTATTCTTCTATAATTTCCAGCAATATTTTCAATTTGTCTCATTTTTTTTATCATAGTCTATCAGCTTGAACATAATTCTTTCAAAAATTCATATTTTTATTTATCAATGTCCAATACTCAATCTAATTTTTGTTCATAAAACTAGATATCCATATATTTTTCATCCATATATGGTTTGTCCTATTAGTTTCTCCCAATTTATACAGAATTTTACATTAAATCAGACTTTATGCAAGTCTATCAGTTTTTCGGTTTCACACGTTCAATTTCCTTGAGTCATGTCTGTGATTCCAACAGTCGCGCCCGCGACTTCATGCTCGATTTTGATCTGAAGCTACTGAATCTACTGAGCTTTTCTTGAATAAATATCACGCATGTGACTACCCATATCGCGCATGCAATATCCACTTGTCGCATCTGTGACTTCCACTTGTTGCAACCACAACATACCAGCAATTTAGAATTATCTTCTGCACTTTTCCACATATGCTTCCCTAAGTATGTACACTTAATAACTTATTTTTAAATATTATTTAAGACTTTTTGAATATGTTAACTTATAATTGAGCAATGATCATAATTTCTTATACTTTAACCAACTCAAACAAAATGTTAATACAAATAATATATTTATATTGTTTTGTTATCATCAAAATCAACATTAAACTTAAGGGTCAATAATTTATATATTACCCTTTATTATTTGTATTCATTAACTATGTAATTAATATATATTTATTGAACAAAGTATATAAAATTAATGTATAATAGTATTCTAAAAAATTTGCATGGCATTAAAAACTGTGTATAAAAATAAAGTGAATTATCAATTTAGGAAGGATAAAATATTATTTTTCCTCCTCTTCCTCTTCCTCTATTCAAACAAAAAGAAAAGAAAAAAAAAAAAAAAAAGATAAATTATATTTTCTTTATTATTTTCTCCCCTTATTTTCCTTCTCCCCTTTCTTATAACCCAAACAGGAACGAAATTGATTCTTTATTTCCAGGTCTCTATGTTAGTATTGGACTTGGTTTTGTTGCAGTTTTTTTTTTTTTTTTTTTAATAAGAGGGAAAGGAAAAATTGAATTTCTGTTCAAACCTAAAAGTCTGAGTTTCAAAATCCTTATATTCAAATTAAGCTCAAACACGAGGATAAAATATAAATATGATTTTCAATTGCGAGTTTCAATTTATAAATTATTAAAACCGCGTAAGACACTATCAAGTACCAATCAGCAATTAACTCAGTGAGAAAGGAGAATTTTATGAAAGACATCATATCATGGACTGGAGAAAGACTGGCATTCATTGGAGAATGAATATTGTATTTTAAATATTGAAATTCATTTATAAATGATTTTTACTGAAAATTTATTTTAAATAAATTATAAATTTATAATTTAATTTAAATAAATGGACTGTAAATTAATATTTATTTCTAAGAAACCATTATATTAGAATTATATTTATAATTTATTTGTTTTAAATGAACTGCAAATTAACATTTGCTCCTAAGGAGTCATTATGTTAAAATTAATTGTATACTTAAAATTTTATTTAAAAAATTTTAAATAATAAAAATATACTTAAGTAAAATCATGTAAAAAACAAACTTTAAATCATATCAAATCAATTAAATACTTCTCAAAATATTTTAAAATTAAATATTCAATTTTGACCCAACCATGAGTACTCTAACCTAAATTAATTTATAATCCAAAAATACTCATCAATAATTGTTTAAAAAATATAAAAAATAGTGCAATTTTATAATCCTATTTAAAAGTTTCTATGGGAAATTAGTGGCTCTCACTCGTTTTTAGGTTGTGTAGCTAGTTGTGAAAAATTTATGGTAGAGATACATCAACAATAACATCATATATATTGTGATTTTCAACCCTCAAAAATATCAAAGTTCTCTTATTGCACTTGTTGACAATTTAAATATCATTTTGAAATTGAATGTTTCATGCCATAATTCTCATCACGAAATTGAAAGTTTAGAAGATGCACATTTGTATATTTTTATAGAGTTAATTACTATTTTTCTTTATAAAATGATCCAATATATTAAATTTTTTAACTTTTTAAAAATATACTAATTATTCTCTAATGAATGACATAATATATTATTAGATCATTTCGTTCAATTTTATCATTAGTTAACCCTCAGTTAACTCTGTAAGGATAGTAAAAAGATAGAAATGTCATTATCCTTTATTTTTAATTAATTATATTCTATTTTTATTTTAAATTTTTTTTTAAGGTTAAAAAATTTATTTTCATATTTTTGATAAAATTTAAAATAAAAAATAAGTAAAAATATTTTTTATTTGTTATTTTTTCTTTTAAAAAATAATTTAAGAAGAAATTAAATTATTAATTAAATTATTTCTTCTTAAATTTTTTAATACAAATAAAAAATTTATTTTCATATTTTTTAAAAAAATAAAATAAAAATATTTTTTAAATATTTTTAAAAAATATTTTTATTTTCAAATTTGTCAAAAAGTATGAAAATATATTTTTTATTCCTAAAAAAAATTTAAAAGTAAAAATAGAATGTAATTAATTAAAATTAAAATATAATAATATTTTTATCTTTTTACTACCCTTGTAGGGTTGACTTATGGTAAAATTTGACAGAAGGATCTAGTATTATATTATAATATTCGTCAGGAGAGAGTTAGTGTATCTTGAAAGGTTAAAGAAGACTTAGGTTTAGTTTGACACAGCTTATGAAAATAGCTTTTTATATAGGGAAAAGTTCTATTCCTAAAAGTGATATTTCCAAAAACAATTAACTGTATATTTGTGTTTGGTAAAATACAATATAAAAGCTGTTTATAAACTAATAAAAGTGAAGGATATTTTTGTCCATTAATTTTTTAAAATCAGCTACGCGTTTAATCTAAAATTCAGCTATCTTGAAAAGTTTTAATTTTTAACTTATCCAAAAAGTTAAATTTTAGCTATATAGATAATTATTTTTATTAATTTTGATATTTACCAAACACTATAAATTGATCCAAAATCAGTTTTTCACCCAAAAAAGCTATTTTTTTTTTCCTTCTATAAGCTATGCCAAACGGGCACTTAATATATTAAGTCATTTTACAGGAAAAAATAATAATTAACTCATTTTTATATTAATAGTATAATATTTTGTGGGTATTAATATATATAGTAAAATTTTTATAAATTAATATCGTTAAAATTTTTAAACTAAAAAAATGTTAGACGAATATTAATTTAATTTATTAATTTAAATTAAAATTATTATATAATAAAAATTATTAATTTATCTAGTATTAGTTTATAGAATGATATTATATTAATATTATTAATTATAACATTTATTGTAATGTTTGAAAATAATAAACATATTATATATATATATATATATATATATATATATATATATATATATATATATATATATATATATATATATATATATTGTTTTGTTTATTTTATTTTTATATATATCTTTT
>CANXYC011881761.1:0-12711 GCA_948193065.1 Aleurites moluccanus
TATATATATATATAAACAAAAAATATAAACAGATAAACTCAATCCGATTATAAGTAAGGCTGGTATTTATATTGTTAAATAGGTTGGATTTGGATTTTGCGAAATTCATCACAAACTCAATCCATTGCCATTCATATTTAATAAGAATATAAATTTTAATTTTAAAATATATAACTTAAAAATAATTCATATATATATATATATAACTAGTTCTGATGTGGAGAGTATTTGTTTCGAATTTTTAGACCGCTTATATAAGAAAAAATAAAAATAGAAGCTCAAATAGCTTATGGACCAATTGGATCGGAGCTCATTTGGTCTTTTGAGAGCAGTTTATTTTGAGCCTTTATTGGCCATAATTTAATGAAAAATGGCCAAACGAATCAAACTCATCGTTAAAGCGATGACCGATAGTCTTTTTAGGTCAAATTTTAATATTTAAATTTCCGTTTTGGCAGTTTATATTTTTTATATATTTTTGGTAGTTTTTGTTTCCTTATTTAATTTAGGAAGGAAAATCTGTTGGTGCATTTTTTAAGACAATTATTATATAATATTTTTATTTCCATTATGATGTAGATTTGGTGATTTATTTCCTTTTCGGAATAAATTACCAAATCAGTTTTCTAAGATTTTTTTAAATTTATTCTTTATAAATAATTTATAAAACTCTAGAATTTGACAATTTTTTTATTAATAAAATATTCGATTATCTATTTTTTAGTTTCACACTCTTATTTGAATGTTTGTACTCTGAATCAAACTCTCACTTTTTTTATTTTATTTTATTTTATTTTTTTCCTCGTGCTAACTACTGTGGAACCAATTCTTGCAGGTTGAATATTAGTCGCCATAAAAATTAGAAAAACAAAACTTCTTCTCTTTTGGCAATGGTCTTTTTGGCTTTTGGGTATGGGCACCGACTGAACCATGTGTGGCTTTGCCCATTGTTATTTGTTTTTTATTAACCCTTAACAGAATGAAAATTTTAAATTTTATTATTTTTAATTTTTAAAATTAAAAATTGTGTATTAATCATTATTTAATTAGAACTTGGTTACATTTCAATATAAAGGCAAATAATGCACAAATACTCTCTTAGGCAACTATTAGTCTAAAGTTTGTTTGAAGAAACCCAATTATAACGAGGTGACTAGTAACTAAGGGTGAGCATTGTTTCCGTAAAGCTGGAGATTTAAAATTTTTTGAATCCAACCTAAAATTTAAAGATTTGATTATTGAATCCTTAATTTTAAATTTAATAGAGTAAATATCCATATCGAATTATCTCGATAATTTAGTATAGTATAATTTGAAGATTTAATTTCAATTCGAATATATGATTCGGATATTCAGAAATTTATTTATAATTTTATAATATATATAAAATATATATATATATATATATATATATATATATATATTAGTTAATTAGTTTGAAGATTCGAAAATTTGATTTTAATTTAAATATAGATATATTCTGCTCGGTTTAATTTTAATATAAAAATTAATATATTTTAATTTCATTCTATTATATTAATTTTATTTGATTCAATTTAATTACTTTATCATATTTTAAAAATTTTCTTTCTCAGTATTATTAGTTCTAATATTCAAGTCGGTTTGTGATCCCTGCGTTTCGTATTCGATCCTACTAATAACTAGAAACTTCTAAAGGGAAAAAATCAATTCACAACTAAATGGACATATTATTCATCTTTGTAGCACTAAAAAATATAATGAATTTTTTTTATGTTCATTAAATAGTTAGTATCAAAATTTATAATAATTTGAAATGATTATTTATCTAAAAAAATTAAAAAAATTGAATTGTAAAATAATATTATAGTCTTTTTAATATCTAGTGGTCTTGGTTTCGAATTTAATTAAAACTAAATCCTAAAGAAAATTGAACTCTGGCAAGTAAATATGGCAACCTTGTAACCTTCATCTTTACTCCACAGTGAATCTTTAGATGAAATTAAACTAGCCACGGCCACCATCACCTCCACCACTTAGATGTAACGTGAAATTGTTGGCTCCCAGCTGTATCCGGACGGTTGTGGAGTCCTCTTCTGCCCTCCTTACCTCACATGTCCCTTTCAGCTTTTTCCAACAACTTTTTTTCAGAGGAGATTCCAATTTTTTTCACTTTTTTTTCCTTCATTTTCTGTGTTCTGATTTTTATTTATTTTTTATTTTCTTAGCATATTTTTAAAACAATTTTACCATCAACTTGTGCTCTTTTCCCCCTTATAAATTCCAGTCTGTCCTTGGTTCTAATTCCTCTACTCTCTTCCTTTCTCTCGTTGAGTAATATCTTTGGCATCTTCTCTCCTCCCAGATATTTTCTCAAACCTATCTTCCATTTCCTTTCTTTGAATCTTGATTCTTGAGTTTGGATTTCAATTTCTTGAATCTAAAATCAAGAACCCATTCTTGGTCTTGATTATTTTGTACTCTTTGATTTCTTGACTTGCAATCTCAAAAATTAACTGAATTCTTTTTATGTTGGGTTGGTGCTTTTGAGATTTTTTTCAAGCATCAATCTACAGATTTTGCAAATTTTTTTTGTGGGTTTTTAAAGTTAATCTTGATGCTAAATATTTTGTTCTTGATGTTTGAGATTCATGTCTCCAATTCTCAGTGAAATCTTCCTTTCTGGGTGTATGATCAATTCGACTTTCAGGCGCAGGACCCATCTTGTTCAATCCTTCTCAGTTGTTTTCCTCTACTGGTTATATTATGTTTCATGATTTTAGCTCAAAATAATCAGATTAGTTAGCCTATAATCTTATATATTATCTAATATTATACTATAACTAGTATTATCTTGCATTAGTTATTCTGCGTTTAATTTCTATTTTGGGTCCTGTACTGGTATAACTCTCTTTTCTCTTCGATCAAAAATATATATATCTAAAAAAGAATTAAAAAATTGTGCACTTGATTCAAATTCTTGGGGTCTCATGGCTTCCTCTAGTGGAACAATAACAACAACATCTTCAGGGTCAACTTTTATGCAAAACTCAGGATCTGAAGAAGATTTGCAGACACTAATGGATCAGAGGAAGAGGAAAAGAATGATTTCAAACAGAGAATCAGCAAGAAGATCAAGAATGAGAAAACAGAAACATTTAGATGATTTAATGGCTCAGGTGGCTCAATTGAGGAAAGAAAATCAGCAACTTATAACAAGTGTTAATATCACAACTCAACATTTCTTGCGTGTAGAGGCTGATAATTCTATACTCAGAGCTCAGGTTGATGAGCTTAGCCACAGATTGCAATCACTGAATGAGATAATTGGTTTCTTGACTGCAAATAATGGTGGATTTTTTGCAGATGCAAGCAATAATTTTAATGAGACTGCAGCTGATAGTTTCTTGAATTCATTGAATATGTCTTACTTAAATCAGCCTATAATGGCTTCTGCTGCTGATATTCTTCAATATTAGAGACCTAAATTTTTCTCTCCATAGAGAAAAAGAAAGAAAGAGAGAGAGTCTTCTTGTTTTGTTTTAGTTTTAAATATTAAAGATTAAGGAACGTCAATGGAGATCTAGTGGTTAATTAAGATAATTAAGGAATAAGAGATTAGTAGAACTATAGCAAAGGATATAATTATTGGTCTGTAAATGGGGTTGGCTTGCTTGCTTTGCTGCTATAATAATATTGGATGGTGTCTACTGTTGTTATTAATTACGTAATGCTATTTTGACTTTTAGCTTTTTAGCTTTTGCCTCTATACTGTTTTAACTAGTGTGAATGCTCTTTACAATTAACACCACTAATTCTCCTTTTTTCCTATAATTTACAAAAAATCACAAGAATCAACTGTTAATGGGACCAATGAACTTTTTGTTAAACTCTCCCATATAGATATCGAGTTTGAATCCTAATTGAAGCTAAATTAAAAAAAAAAAAAAAAAAAAAAAATCAATTACTAATGAGTTAATGAGAGGATAAGGATTAGAGGGTTAGTTTTTTTTTTTTTCCCCTAAAAAAATTGCAACATGAATTCTGGTTTCAACCCTATAAGCTAAGATGTAAATATTCAATCAATAAACAATGAATTATTTAATTTAATAATGAAAAAAAGAAAAAAAATGAAATTTGAAGTCAAATATTGCCTCAATATATGATAGACTGTACTAGTATTTGGATTTGAATTTGTGCATATAATTATGATTTGAAATAAGGGTTTTAGGTTTAGACTTTAATTTGTATTTAATCTCATTGTAAGTAACATAAATAAAATGTTAATTATAAAGTTATTTTTTTTTTATTTTTTATATCAACTAATGGGCTGTCCATGGATTTGTCAAATACTATAGTTAAATTCAATATTCTAATCAGTACACAAGTTGCATAAAAAAACAAAAGCAGCAGTCTTCCTGTGAATGCTTTGTATGTTTATGCCTTTTTATTTGTCTGTTTTTGACTATTTGGTTAGGAAATTTTGGGTCTGTTGACTGCTATTAATTTGTATGGATTTCTGAGCTGTACATGTTTAATTTCATAAACTAATAAGATAAGCTATGATTATTAATTACTAATAAAATAAGATAATCTATGATTATTATGTATTTTAGATTCTCTCTAAAATTTCAAAGAGCATTATCAATTATTATGGTTATCTTCATCATCCAAAAACAATTAGATAGAATTGGGTATGATATGATATGATCCTTGTCTCAACTCTTCTTACAAACACCAATTTTCTTGAAATTGCATAATTTTATGGCTGGGATGGTCTTGTGTGTGTTAGTCAAGTTAGAATGATGATCTCAACAAAATAATGGATAATATTACATAAAAATAAATAAATAAATAAGGGTGTCTGATCCTATCGTCACTATATGGCACCACTCATTTGCAATTTGCATTGAGAAGACACAAAGAGGATTAGCCATAGGGTCCCAATAAGCATCTTGTCAATGTTGCAATAGTTTTTAAAATCGGATCGGATTGATTGGTTGAATAAAAAAATTAAAATTAATTCATAGATCAATTCGGTCAATTTTTAAAAATTCATTCTCAAAAAATTAGTTAAAAAATCGGTGAATCAATCTAATCCGATCAGTTTTCCAATTCAACTGGGTCATAATTAAAAAATAATAATTTTTTTTATTTTTTATTTTTATCAAAATTAATAAATAATAAATTATATATATATATATATATATTAATTTTTTTAAATTTAACTGATTTAATTTCAGTCGAATTTCTAACTTTCTGACACTCTATTTTTATTAATTTTTAACCGATGGTAACCACATACCATCTTCCTACCATTTCAACATTACTTGCTTATGGTTTGGTGTTAAATAACATAGGGCAGGGGTAAATTTTTATATATCATATTAAATTTATATTTTTTTATATTATTAATAATATATAATTATTTAGAGTTAATATTTGATTTTGAATTCTTAGTCATTGATAAGGTATTTTTTAAATTCAATATTTAGGGTTGCATTTTAAAATTCAGTTGTTTATAATAATTTAAAATTATAACTAAAAGCTAAAAATTAAAAATTTTAATTACTATTCCATCTATTACAAAATATTTGCTGTTTAAGATTTTAATATATGAAATCTAAATTTTAAAACAAAAAAGCTAAAATAATTTTTTTTTATTTTGTTGTAAATAAATAAAAATAATAAATATAAATGTTTAGTAGAGAAACAAAAGAAGATAAAATTGAAAAAATAATAAATATTTTTTTTTAAATTCTAAAACGACATATATTTTAATAATTAGCCTTTTAAGTGTTAACCACCAATAACTAATCAGAATAATTATACTTAAGAGACCCTAAATCTCCACCTTTTTAAACTGTTGCTACTTGCTAGTCTTTTATTAGATGCTGAATTTTTAAAGATAGGCATTGATTTTTTTAAGATGCTTTGTTTAAGATGTGAGATCTTTGATATAGAAATCAATTATACATTGATTTTATTACTATTAAATTTATTTTTATGTTTGATTTGTGGTTTACATTCGTTGGAATACGCTTTGAATTGAATTACTAGTCATAATATTCTGACAATACAATTAAAAATTCTTAAAGAATATTATTATTGTACTATTTAATTTATGCATTTATGTTTATATTCTTCATATAAAGTTATATTTTATTAATCTTATATTAAAAAAATAAATAAGTAGAGTAGGGGGTGAAAGTTAAACTGATGAAATCGTATCGATATCACTCCTAAAATAGGATATAAAGCAATTAATAATATAGAGATATTAAACTAATTATAATTAAAATTATTGTTAAAATTGGACTGAATTGACTAATCGAGTCGAAAAAATTGGGAATCGAGCTCAGGACCGGTCTGGTCAGCTCTAAAAAATATCATTCAAAAATTAGTTAAAAAATTGATGGACCGGCAGGTTAACTGATGAACCGATCAAACTGGTCGAACTAGGCTAATTTTTCTGGTTCAAGCGGGTCATAATTTTTTTTTTTACTTTTTTTTTAATTTTTAAACTTTTAATAATAAATGTCAAATTATATTTATTTTCATCATATATATAATAAATGTCAAATTATATATACCTATATATGTATATCGATTTTTTCTGATTTAATCAGTTTGACCCCAATCAAACCTCTGATCCTTTAACTCTCTGATCTTCATCGGTTATTTAATTAATCCAATTTTAAAAATATTGATCAAAATAATTAAAATTAGTCAGTTGAGCAATTAATCCTCTAGTCCTCATCATATTTATGGTTTGAATTCAATATGAAATTCTAAACAATTGTTGTTGATACTTGAAATATTTTCTTTAAAATATAACGGATTATAATCAGGTAAAATCTATTATGATATTATAAAATAATTAATAATAAATGAATATTGTACAAATTACAACTAAAATGATTAAAACTTAGGTTAGTTTTCACCACATACTATATATATTGAGTATTTTTGGTCCACTTTCATTGCAGGACTCTAACATTAAGAAAGAGTTATAATGGAATAAAAAGTAGAAAAAGAAAAAAGACATGATTTCTTAAAGGTTTTGTTGGTAGTGTCTATATAGCTGTGGAACAAATAGCACGTGCAGGGAACAATATTATCAGTACAGGTACTTAGCCACATGATCCTCAAAATTAAATTAATATATATATATATATATATATATATATATATATATATATATCTTTTATTTTTTTTTTCCCAGATCCACATGTGCTATTTTCTTAATAATAATAATAATAGTTAAATTCAGATATAAATAATAATTTGGCTTAATAAACACAAAATGAGTTGAACGAAAATTTTGTTTGGTGTCATTTCTGTTTTAACTTTTTTTTTTATTATTATTATTTTTGCTATCATATCTTAGAAGTTTGTATTTTTTAAAAACAAATGCTACTTTTATTATTTTTTATTTTTATTTTAAAAATTCAAATCACCAGCGATACTCTTATGAAAATAAATATTTAATCAGATTTATTAAATGAATATAAGATATCATTTAAATATATTCATATATTTATGATAACTCTTTTAAATTTACCAATCCTATTAATAAATATCATATTTTCACTCTCGTTATTTCATATAATATTTTTATTTATAAAAATAATTATCGAATATTTACACAAAAATGATAAATTAATTCTAATCAAACTATCACAAAAACAGAACATGCACAGTTCCACTATCAACCAAAACAATGTATATTTAAATTTTAAGTAAAAATTTAGCTACTCACAAATAAAGAAAGAAAAGGAATAATAAATTGCATTAAATCTAATATCATATTCAATACAAGCTGAAAATAAAAGTATTTAGAATAAACTATATAGATAATTTCTGATATTGAGATCTAAAGTTGAAAAAGAATCTCTCAAGGTTCAAAATCTCCTATCCTTTTTTTTTTTTTTCAAATTCTAATCTAATTCTAAATCTAAACTAATTAATTGAGAAAAAAAATAGTATGTTATCTATCTGCCACTTATTTGTATTTATCTACCCTAATTTCAGTGAAAATAATGCATTTGTATGGGTTCTTCAATATTCAAATACAAGATTTTCATATTTTACAACTAAAAACTCTGGCACACAAAATCGTGCACTTTTTTCTTGGAGCAATTGAGGACAGAAGAAGCAAATCAAAATGTATGAGGCCGTGCATTTTTGCATAAGCTCGTGCGCCTTTTTTTTTTTTTTTATGCTTCTCTGTTTTAGCTATTTGCTTATTTTTTCAATTAATCTTGGATTTTTTACATAAATCACATAAAATTATAGAATAAGTTAATTAGTGAAATTTAAGAGAATTTTATTAGAGAATTAAGTTAAATATAGATAAATTGCTTATAAAATCATATAAATGTATATGCAAATATAATAACATCAAATACATATCATAAATATATGTAATATCCAACAGTAGTATATTATATTATAGAGTAATTATCTCATGAGATTTATGTAATTAAATAATTATTTCATGAGTTGTGTATTGTAATTAACTAATAAATGTGTTGCGTTACTATTCATTAGAAATCCAATAAAAATATCCATAATTTACTTTATAATATTTGAATTAATATTAGATGCAATTTGCCCTCAAAAATATATCAAAGGTAATTGAATGTAGGGTTAATTACTATACATTTAGTGCTTGAAGTTTTACCTCATTCATGACTCATAATTTTTATTTTGAAAATTTGAATTAATAAGTCTCACATATTTTATTTTGCAATTAATTTAGTCATTTCATTAGATGAACTGTTAATTTAAATGATAAATTATTATTTAATCTTTAAAATTTGTTAGAAATTTAGAATACAAGTCTTGATTGGTGTTTTTTTTTTTATACCTTTTAATATACAGAATTAAATAGTAATTAAATAAAAGATTTTCTTTTATACTTTTTAATTACTCTTTCTATTTAACTAATGAAAATTTAACAAATAAATAAATAATTGATAAATTAAAATTATGTATAGGAATTGGTTATTAATTTGACTTTAAAAATAAATCTCCAAATTTATATGTGATATGAAACCTCAAAAATTAAATTAAATTATATTTAAAAGAAATGGGCAAATTAATTTACAATTTCCTTTTCAATTTCTATATTTTTAGAAAATTGAAATAAATTGATTTTTAAGTATATCACTTGAAATTTGGTCCAAAAAGTTGATGACTAATAGGAAAATTCACTTGAGAGTAGAGATTATTTCAAATTTAAAGGGGATGTATTGGATAAAAAGAATTAAAAAATTTCATGGATTTAAAAATTTAAGAGTTATTCAATGATAATTTTTAAAAATTTTACAAAATTATTTTTAAAAATTAAAAAAAAAATTATAAAAATTATAGATATTCAATTATAACTTTTATAAAAGTAAACATGTATTAAAAAAATATAATTTTAATATATTATATTATAGTCATTAAATTTTAAAATTAATTTCACTTTAATTATTATCTTAACTATTAAATTTTAAAACATTTTAATCTCTCAAATCTATATGATAAGATAAAAATGATCATTTCACACTGGTGCCTGAGGGAAGGTCCACGAAAAAAAAAGACCTCGTATTTGTACCAAATAACCCTAGTGCCGAAGTTCAATCGCTGTCAAACAGCTCGACTAGTAACAAACAACCCTCAACCTCAAGGACTTGGCAGCGAGCAGATCAGTGGCAAAGTGAATCGCATCCTTCATTTTTCTGCAAGAACTTCCATCTATGTTGAATCCACTTCTTTGTTTGATCCTTGTATATGCGAAACAGTACCTTTACCCATTTTACAGCTAAAGTGTCAAGAAAAATATCCTATAATAATAAAATAAATAAAAGATTTATAAGTGAGTCTGTGTTGAATTTAAAATAAATTAATTAAAGTTTAATTTTTAAATTTACAAATAAATTGTAAAATATATATTTAATTTTATCAGAAAAAATTGAATAAAAATATAAAATGATAAAAAATTATTAATTAAATTATACTTAGATAAATAGATTAAAATTCTTTTTCAGAAATTAATAAATGACAATAACTTAAGTAGCTAAACATCCAACAATGGTAAAAATTTAATTAGAATATAGTTCTTATGTGTGAAGAAAAAGCCAAGGGAACATCACAATGGGCAACCAACTTTACTTTATTTAAAAATTGAGGCTAAGGTTTTCTTAAGATTCCAAATAACTTTTGCACTTTCATCTCAATTAATAAACAAAACGAGGACTGATCTTCCAATGCAATCACGCCTCAATTGTCCTTTGATGCCCACTTTTCTCTTCATAATAATAAATAAATAATGAATTAAGTCATTAGATTAGTAACTTAATTATCAAATTTAATTAAATATTATCAGTGAGAGTTAAATTTATTTTAAAAAATTAATTATTCTTTATTTTATAACAAGAACAGTTGAAAATTTATTTTGATAATTATTATCTTTTAAAAAAAAATTAATGTATTAAATGAAATAATGATAAAAAAAAAAAAGAGTTCTACATAGTATTTAATTATGTACTAGTATATAGAATATTATTTTTGATAAATTTTGAATATTAATATAAAATTATATATTGATTAAGTTTATTAATTATATATGAGCTTATTATAAAAAAATAATAAAAAGATATTAATTATATTAATGTATTAATTTGTATATATTTTATTTAAAACTTGCAGAAACAACATGACATATATATATATATATATATATACATATATATATATATATATATACACGCGTTTAATAGTATTTAAAACAAATTGGCAGAAAAATTATAAAAAGAGTTAAAAATGATTATTATTTATCTTCGAGTATTATTTAATATTTTAAATTAAGCTTGTTATTATTTTTATTTATATTCTGATTTATTTTGATATTTTGATTATTTATTTTAAGAAATTATAATATTATAAAGTTTCATAATTTATATTGTTTCGATTTTAACAATTAATAAATATTTAATTTTCTCTGAAAATAGCATGCAATTTGAAAGTTATATTTATCTATTTTAAAAATTTTATGACAAAAAATAAAATTTATTTTAAAATAATTTTTAATATAGAAATTTTTCACAATAATGTCATAAAAGACTTAAATTGTTGGATGAAAATATTAATATATATTGTTCACAAAATGTTTAAAAATATTATAATTAAATGGAAGGTGGAGAGAGTTGCATTGTATGCTCACGGCTTCTCTGAATAGATTATGTAATAAGAAATGCAAAGCATTGGTAGGAGACAAAAATGGTCATGTTTAGTCACAATCTAAATCTAATCAACATATTTAATCATGGTTCCGTAAGCACTCATATAACTTCACTTTCATTAATCTTCTTGTAATTAAATTAATAAATAATTTTCTCAATAATAATCTTCTAGAGCATTTGCAAAATAGTCAATGTTCATTTATCCCAACTAACTAATTAGGCTTATAAAACAGTTTTATTTTTATTTTTATTTTTTTTAAAGAAAATTGTCCTTATATATATATATAATATTTAAATAAAAAATTATAAATTTGATCATGTTTATTCAATGAAATATATTATTCCTTTATATTTTTCAAAATAAATAATAATAATAATGATGTGATAAAAATAGTCATTTAAATAATATTTAAATAAAAACCAGTCATTTCATTAATTTATTTTCACATCATTAAATTTTTTAGATCCAAATTAATATTTTCAAATTAAGATATTCAATATATTTTCAAGTTATTATGTTAAAATAATTTTAAAAATGTAAAATAGCACAAAATTTTACTTAAAACTAGTTAATAAAAATCTTAATATATATTATGTTTTAAATTAATTATTTTAATTACGTAAAAATTTTAAATTTAATTATTTTAAATTAAAATTTTATTTAGTTAATTATTTAAAGAAAATATATTATAATTAATTTAAAAATTATTAAAATATTAATAACTGAGTAAAAAAAATATAATTTACTAAATTAATAATTAATATATAGAGAAAGATGAAAGCACAATGACCCATTTTTATAATATTAAAATCACTTTTGTACCTTAAAAAGATATAAAGAATGATGTACTCTATTAAATAAACAGTTAAGTCAAAAATTTAAAGTTCAATTTCTCATTTCTTCTTGCATATATAGAGAATTAAGGATTATTTATTTATTTTTATTATTATTATTTTGCCATGAAACTCATTTAAGTGCTGCAAAGTGTTTTTTTCCTTTTTATTGTTTCTCTTTTGGAAATTAATTTTTTTCTAAACTGTGTATATATATATATTTACCATTAAGCCATGCAACAAATAATTTATTACATTATATCTCAAAATTTTAAAAGTATATTCGAAATTTTAAATTTATATTAACAACTAATTTCTTAATCGAATATCTAAATTTCGAGATTATGTTTTATTGAGGCCTCCAACAAAAAAAAAAAAAAAATATTAATTGGATATTTAAAGTTACATTTTATTGAGTGAGTTCTCATAAATAGTTGTTGATTTATTGATTAAAGTTACAATTGCAAATTAACTTTTCATGAAAATGAAAATAACAATTTTCTTAGAAAATAGAAAACATAAAATTATTTTCCATAAGTAAACATGTCCATAAGTTTTTTCCTTTTATTTTCATTTTCACCCCAATTATTTATATATATATATATATTTATATATATATATATATATATTTTTGGTCTGTGGAGAGAATAGTATATCATAGTGG
>CANXYC011882599.1:0-80644 GCA_948193065.1 Aleurites moluccanus
GGTTGCCTGTTGTGGACAAGGACCATATAATGGTTTAGGACTATGTACAGTAGCATCAAATTTGTGTCCTAACAGAGACCTCTATGCATTTTGGGATCCATTCCATCCATCTGAGAAGGCAAATAGATTGATTGTTGAAGAAATTTTCTCTGGCTCTACCAGTTACATGTTCCCTATGAATCTTAGCACCACCATGGCCTTGGATGCCAGGACATGATTTATATTAAAGATTAGAGCATCTTTCCTAATAATGTGCGAAATTAATTAATTTTCTTGTCATTAGCCGATGATTTCCAAGTAATAACTTGTTTAAATTCTCCTGTTTGGAAGTTGAAATATTGTTTGTAATTTAATTTATTTTCCTTATATATTGTTTCTATTTTGATTATGAATTGAAAAAATATTTACAACTAATTAATGTTGGTCTCTTCCGAGTTTTTATTTCCATGTAGTTGTTTCTATATGGTCTTACGAATTTACTTTTTGCTTGAGACTTATTAAAATAATGACCAAAGTAGTTAATTATCCGGCCTCTTAATTAGTTGAGGATATATATATATATATATATTTGATAGATAGCATTAGAAGTTAGTGAAAGAGTAAATGAGAAAAGTTTTTATGAGATATCACATTATTTTTTGGTTGATAGAATGTTTAGAGAAAAGAGGAACTCGAATTCGAGATCTCCTCCAAAAAGTTTAAGCTCATTACCATCCAAGTTAACTCTTGGAACTAATTAGTTGAGGATATATGGCTCAATAAAATTATTTTTTAACATTAATATTTTCACTAAGATTCAAATTCTAAAGTTCACTTTTAAAGTAATTTCATATTACCACTAGGTTAAAGTACCACTTATTATTAAAATTATTTTTAATCTATGACATGGTGACTATTGCATGTTTAAATCTTAATTAAAGCCTAATTAATAATTTTAAAAAATCTAAAGTAAAGCTTGAACAAGTAATCAATCTATGTTTGAGCTTAGCAGAACTCAAGTGCTAATGAATAACAAGATCAAGCTCGGAACCTAAACACTTTTAAATTGGATTGAGTAATTAATTAACGGCAAAAAAAAAAAATCATTCAACCTAAAAGTTCAAAAATAAGAAAAACATCAAGAAAAAAAGGAAGAAGATGATATAAGGGGCAAATAGAATAGAATAGTTCATTCTCATGAATTTTCAAATTCGGTTATCTGCGTTGATTAACACAGGTTGCATGTGGAGAAGTAGACTTTCCAACCATAAAAGAGAAGCACTTTTGTATTAAGTGAAAAAAATGATTTTAAGAGTCTAAAAAAATTAGTTCATCCACACCCATTTATATATATATATTTTTATTAACTACAGGTATTCTCATCCCCGTTTTATGGTTGATAAGATTAAATCATATTTCAGAGTTCGTAACTGCCCCTCTTAATATGTGTATTCTCCACAGATAAATTATAAAACTTCACCATGAGATACATGTATGTCTTACTACTTGGAACACATCTCATTGGTTCATCCACACCCATATTTATGTATTTAGTGTTCATAAACTTAATTAATTAGCCTCTGATTTTTTTGGAGCTATTGATTAAGTACTAAGTTTAAGGCTCATTTTGCAGATACTACTTTAATATTGGATAGCAAAATTTTTTTGTGAGTTTTTATACTTGTCCAACTTGCAGAAGAGTCGTCAGAAAGTTCTGCTCTTTAATTTCTTTTTTCCCATAGAAAAGGCTTATTAAGTGTTGAGCTACGTATAAGGAGGTAGCTTTAGTACTTTTCTTTTTCTGTCCACTAGTTTCTAATAAACCTGTCACTCCCAAACTCCTTTTTTTTTTTTTTATAAACAAAAATTACTTTCATGTATCAATTTTTTCATATTTTATTTAGCTATTGTAGATAGTATTAAGTCTATCTCAATGCTCTGTATCAGGATTATACGATTTCGTAGAGAAGGAAACTGCTTTTGATTTTTGACCCAGAATTAGAATTCTAATCAACAAGGTATTGCCAACTAGTCTCTAGTTCTTTGTTTTTTTTTAAAAATAATAATAATAATAATAATTTGTATATAGTGTATTAGTTCATGAACAAATCCCAACTGCAATGATGCTTTAATAATTTTGCTGTTTTAAAAAAGTTATTATAATCTTTGTTTTCCTAATCACTGTCAAAACCACTAAAAGTTAGTAAAATGGATATTTTGGTCTAGAGGTATAAAGAAATGCAGAATTTGGCTCAAAAAGTTCCTGGAAATTTGTGGTTATTAGAAATGTAACTTTAACCATAGGAAAATAGTTGAGATTTCAGGTCAACATTAACTCATGAACTATAGTACATTCCCCTTCAGCAATGAGGCATGAGCGGTGGAAGTGATTCCTGGATATGTACAGTTCATTTCAACTGCAACTAATTTATGCAACTCACATGTCATCATAATAGAAAGGTTCATTTAGTTGCTAATTAGCTATACTATCATTAATATATTTGCAGAAATTAAAGACACAAGTTGTCTCACGCCACAGAATTTGCAGCTCCAAGTACATTGTTTTATTTGATGACTCAAAATTTTTAAATTTTTATTTATTTTTTATAAAAAAAGTAGGTTCAAAGTGAAATTCTATTGTGATACATAGACCATATATACAAGTGCTTATGGAATCCACATATAGATCCATTAGGGACACAGCCAACTTTCCTTATTTGGAGGAGCCAAGAGTTTATTGCAATTTTTTTTTTTTAATCTTAGTTAGTCATTATTTGATATGATTCTGGGTTCAAAACTAAATAATAATAAAAAATAAGGAATTCATATTTACATTATGTATTTTATATATTTATTGGTCCACATAATTTTGAGTTTTATTTCTTTAATATGACTTTCGGTTCAAAACTAAATAAAAAAATAATGGAATATGATTTTTATATATTCATATGGGCCCATATAATTTTGAGTTTAAAAATTTAAAGGAGTCAAAATGCATTTGATTTAACGAATTATTGTTGGATTTGGGTCATGACCTTTTTGGCCTAGCTGTAGTTTCATTGCAGATCCCCTCACTTATTGTAATAGTTTATGTCAAAATACCATTTTGATATTTGATAAGAAGTAGGATTGTTTATTATTCTTTTAATTTTTTTTTTAATTCTATTGAAAATTGTATAAAAAGGAAGGAAACTTGTCAAGTATTAATATATTTTACCCTCAAATAGTAATTAAAATTAAAATTAATCTTATTATAAGATAGACACTCAGAACATAAGATTATGATAAATCATGATCATATAGTTTACTTACCATGGAGAGTTTTATTCAAATAAAATTAAGGTAAATATAAACAGAGTAAAGATTTGCACCAAACTGTGTAAAAAGCAGTATCTGTATTTAGTTGCAAACAACTACAAGTTGCTGCCACCCCTAAACTAGCTGGCTACATTTTTATCACCCTTTTCTCGAGAAACTGTAAAAGGCCATACGCTACTAATATTCTTTCTCCTATATAGCATAGTCTCATTCTCACATAACAAACATATATTTATTATCCATTGCTAGCCGTGTCAATGGCAATTTCTTGTTGGGTTGTTTTGGGACTTGTATCGGCATTGAAAATCTTTGTTCTCCAAGCTGAGTCAAGAGCTTTCTTTGTGTTTGGTGATTCACTTGTTGATAGTGGAAATAACAATTACTTGGCTACAAGTGCTCGAGCCGATGCACCCCCTTATGGGATTGATTATCCTACCCATCGACCCACTGGCCGTTTCTCTAATGGACTTAACATTCCAGACTTTATCAGTTAATTGAATTTCTATTACTTGTTGACACTAAAAAAAAAATCAGATTGAAAATCTCATTATATAATATCTATTACATGCATTTTTCAGGTGAGCAAATTGGGTCAGAACCTACTTTGCCATATCTGAGTCCACAGCTGAGAGGACAAAAGCTACTTGTAGGTGCCAATTTTGCTTCTGCTGGAATTGGAGTCCTTAATGACACTGGAGTCCAATTTGTAAGTGCAATGTGTCCTTTTCATTATAAGAGAAACTTTCTGCTTAAATTGAAGTTTGTTTGGATTAAAAATAGTGGCTAGTGGATATTAATTGAATATGATTAGTCAAGCTTAAGAACCTATTTGATTCGTTGAATGTAGTCAATTGCAGTCAAAGGTTAAATGTTGGCGGTTAGTGACTAGTAGTCAAGGAATTTCAATCTTAATTTTTAATATCCGATGGCTAGATTTTGAAATACTATAATTATTTTTTTTATCCGTTCCAAACTCACAGTAAAAAAGGTTCAAATATTAAGAGATAGAAATTTTAATTTTTGGAATTTCAGTTATATATCGTGAAATGCCGATCCAATGCATATTTAATTAACGTAATATTTGCAGCTAAATATCATAAGAATGTATCGGCAATTTGAGTATTTCCAGGAATACCAACAACGAGTTAAAGCCCTCATAGGGGCAGAGCAAACCCGGCGACTTATCAACCAAGCACTTGTCCTCATCACAGTTGGTGGCAATGATTTTGTTAACAACTATTACTTGGTTCCACTTTCTGCAAGGTCTCTCCAATACAATTTGCCAGATTATGTTAAATTTGTCATTTCTGAGTACCAAAAGTTATTATTGGTAATGCTCTGTTTCCAATATATAATTTCATTCAAAATGACTCAATTGTCGTTTTCCAAGTTAAAAGAATTGGCAAAATATAATTGAATTTAGTAAATTTTGATTATCTGATTATCTCCCAATTTTTATCCATCATTGCAGAGGCTGTATCAATTGGGAGCTCGTCGAGTTCTCGTGACAGGCACTGGACCACTGGGTTGTGTTCCCGCAGAATTAGCGACTCGGGGCACTAATGGTGGATGCTCAGTTGAACTACAGAAAGCTGCTGCCTTATACAATCCACAACTTGCTCAAATGTTAAGCGAACTCAACAGAAAAATCAGCAGGGATGTTTTTATCGGTGTAAACACTCGACAAATGCACTTGGATTTTGTCTATAACCCCCAAGCATTTGGTATGCTATATATATTAACATACAAACAAATGCTAATTAAAATAATGACATTTCCATTAGACCGATAAGTTTAAGAATCGAGTAATCATACAACACCAACACGACATATATAATTACAACACAACTACTAATTTTTATTAAAAATAGTTGATTACTAACATAGGTACATTATATGTTTGGACAGGATTCATCACATCAAAAATGGCATGTTGTGGCCAAGGACCAAATAATGGCATTGGACTATGCACAATATTATCTAACTTGTGCTCTAACCGTGACCTCTATGCATTTTGGGATCCATTTCATCCATCAGAAAAGGCAAACAGAATTATTGTACAGCAGATCATGACTGGCTCTACCCAGTACATGAACCCCATGAATCTCAGCACCATATTGGCATTGGATTCTAGAATATGATAGATGAGAAATAGTCTATATTGGCAGCCAAACATTAATTATGTTCTCTTTTTATTGATCTTAATTAAGTTTAAATTCAAATTGTTTGTGCTTTTATTCTTTTTATTTTTCTCTAATTTATTCATAGTCTAATTCTTGAAATTGATGATTAAAGGAATGGGTTAAAAAAAAATTCTTTGGGGGACACAATTGAAATTGAAAGGATTTTTTTTTCTTTTTTTTTTTTTCAATTACGGCCCATTTCCTTTCCTTTCCTATGTAAAAAAAGAAAAAAAAAATTGAAACAAATTAAATATTGTCATCCACTGTTGTTCATGATAGATTAGTTATTATTTACGTACGACAGATCGTTGGATGAAGATTAAGTGGGAATTTTATTTAATTGCAGTAAATCCTGATTGTTTGCGTACGATATTAAATTGGCGGCGCAGAAAATCCGTTGCGAAAATTATATGGAGAACTAGTTTAAATTTAGAGTTACTAGACATTTAGCGACAACCTAATACATCACTTAAAGCAGTATGGTATGTTTTTCGCCGTTGCGTTTGACTAGTTGAAAATGTTTAATTTTTTCATATGTAGACCAGTTTGCTCCCTTTTTTCACTCGTTCATATATAAGAATATGATATATCACCACTATATTTTAGTGTGGTGACTTTATACTAATTAACATTGTAAACTCTAATGCATTTGAGTAGTTAATTGTTTGATTCAAAAGGTAATTTTTGTTCTAATATTTTAGTTAATTATGCTTATTGATATACCTTTTTTTGGAAAAGTGATTTTTTTTTAATTCTTATGCATATTTAACTTTTTTATATAAAAACAATAATCTAAGCCATTAAAATATGCATTATACATAATATAAAGTTTAAGTTAAATGACAGAAGTTGAATTCAATTATCAATTTTAATTTCATATGAAAGTGATAAAGTAAACAACCATTATTCACTATTTATATAACTCTAGATATCTTAACCATGGTTAGCTAGTGTGTAAAGGTAATTTTTGTAGCATTTGACTAGTTGGAAATGTTTAATTTTTTTTTCGTATACAGACAATATAATTTACTGCCTTCTTTTTTTTTTTTTTCCCCTAATGCAAATTATATGAATAATTAAGATATAGCACCATTGTATTTCTACAGTGACTATATGCTAATAATGTAAACTTTAATGTATTTGAGTAGTTGTTTGTTTTAAAAGGTAATTTTTTTTCTAATATTTTAGTTAGTTATACTTATTAATATCTATATCTTTTTTCCAGAGATGTGAGATTTTTTCACATTCTCATATTTTTTAAATTTTTTATAAAAAAGGAAAAAAATTAAGATATTAAAATATGCATTAAACATAATATAAAATTAAAATTAAATGACGAGAAATAAATCTAGTGATCAATTTTAATTTAAAATGAAAAACAATATAGCCCATAGAAATACTCACTTTTCATTGCTTATATGACTCTAGGAATTTTAACTTCAAAATCATGGTTAGCTAGTGTATGGGGGTAATTTTAGTAGCATTTGACTAGTGGGAAATGTTTAATTTTTCATATAAACACAAGATAGTTTGCTCCCCATTTTTTACTCATGCATGTATATCAACAAAATATTATATTTTTACAGTGATACATGCTAACATTGTATACCTTTAATGTATTCGAGTAGTAGTTTGTTTCAAAAGGTAATATTTCTTTTCCTCATAATTCACTTAATTCTGCTTATAAAATATATGTAATTTTCTCATATCAACTAAGATTTTTTCAGATTCTTTGTATCTCAAATTTTTTTCTAAAAGAAGGAAAAATAATTTAAGTCATTAGAGTACGTATTACACGTAACACAAAATTTAAATTAAATAATAAAAAGTGAATCTACTTATTATTTTTAATTTCATATGAAATCGAAAAAATATAAAGAATACTCACTTTTCACCGCTTATATAACTCTAAACATCTTAACTTCTAAATCATATTTAGCTAGAGGTAATTTAATAGCACTTGACAAGTTGGAAGCAATTTTTTTTTTTTTCATAATATAGTTTATTTTACAATGGCTATATGCTATCATTGTCAACTTTGATTTTGAGTAGTTTTTGTTTCAAAATGTAATATTTTCCTCGTGTTTTGAACTAGAAGATGCTTAGTTTAGCAATAACAATTATTTATTGTTCAGGAAAGGAAAAGAGAAGTGGAAAATGGTGCTTGGGAAAGCAATTTGCAGCTCAGAGAGTTCATCAACAGTGAGCAAAGAATATGATGGAAATGATGATAAAAATGGTAGCTATAAGAATAATACTAATTTTTCAGTGCTGCTTGTGGATGATGATAAGGTTGCAAGGACAATTCACAAACTGATGCTCAAAGCCCATGGGATGGAAGTTCAAGTAGCTGCCAATGGAAAAGAAGCTCTTGATTTTCATGTTGCTGGTGCTTCTTTTGATCTCATTCTTATGGACATGGCAATGCCCATTATGAATGGCTATCAGGCAATATCCTAATACTACCTTATCTCTAGTTCTGTGTGCTTGTTTTATTCAATTATTATAACCAAATTTTAGGATACGAAACTTGAATTATTATTATTAAAAAAAAGGTGATTTACATTATCACTACTATATTATTTACAATTAATTTTTTTTATTTATAACTATATAATATTTCATATATATATAATTTTAATCAATGATATATAATGCAATAGAGATGTTAATTATATTATCATGTTAATTTGGAATCTATTATTAACTACTAAATCATTGATGAATGACAGGCTACAAAGGAGCTGCGAGACATAGGTATCATCTCTCCCATTGTTGGTGTCACCACGAGTAACCGGGCTACTGAGATGAAAATGTTCATGGAAGCAGGTTTAGACGACTGCGTTTCTAAGCCACTGAATATTGACAAAATCGCCTCTTTCCTTCCCATGTCCATCGCCACCACTGCCACCTGCACCAACGCTGCGGCCACCTCCACCGACAACAACAATGATGAATACAACAACAACAATGAGGACTATGATAACTACAGCGATGTTGATGATTGCCGCAGTAGCACTAGCAGCAACAACAATTGATCTACCTCATGAATTAAATCTAACGGACCAATTCATCCATATACAAATTTATAAACTTGGAGCAATAAATATTTTTGTGGGTGTTTGGTATTTACTTCCTTCGCTTGTTGAAATCTGAACTGCTATATTATGCTATAAATAAAATGTTGCGTGTTTCTTTTTTTATTAGTTTTCTTAATAATAAAATGTAACCAACAGTTTCAGAGTAGAATGACACATGACAAGATACACATAAAATTTCCCAAAATGCACTGGATTAGTACAACATCAATGAGTGTAATTGAAAATAGAAATCCATTCTACAGTAACAGTATGCTCCATGAGCTGGGGGCGAATCCAAGAATTTTATGAGAGCACATTATTCAATTTTAAAAGGGATATATTTTCCTTTATACAGTACCAAACTGGAAAAGAATATGAAATAAATTAAAGAAAAATATAAAGAAAATGAAGGAAAAATATAAAAAAGTGAAAGAAAATAAGATTAAATAATATTTTATTATGAATTAAAGAGTTAATTTTTTGAAATATAGAAATCATATCATTAATTTTGTTAAATTTCAAGATTAAATAATAATTTATTATAAAAATTTATAAAAATCAAGATTGCTCGTGCTCCTTACGAGAAATTGAAGCCGCCACAGAGCCCATCACATGGTAACAGACGATCGATCCAATATGTAATAGCAACGGCTTCAGATCACTGTCGCTTTTGCTCATGGCAGAGCTTGAAGATACTTAAGAAGAGCTGTAAATATGAATTTTCCTTCAATGAGAAACTCAGAATCGAGAAAGAGGAGCAAGTGATGGAAGCCTAGTTTGGCACAGCTTATGAAAATAACTTTTCATATAAGAAAAAGTTTTATTCTTAAAAGTAATATTTTCAAAAATAATTAACTGTATATTTGTGTTTGGTAAAATACAATCTAAAAACTGCTTATAAATTTATAAGGGTATTTTTATCCACTAAATTTTAAAAATTAGTAACGCGTTTAATCTAAAATTCAGCTATCTTGAAAAGTTTTAATTTTTAATTTATCCAAATAGTTGAATTTTAACTATACAGATAATTGCTTTTATTAATTTTAATATTTATCAAACACTATAAATTGAACCAAAATCAATTTTTCATCCAAAAAAATTATTTTTTCCTTTCCATAAACTGTACCAAACAGGCACGGACTCTGGACGATGATAAAATAAAAGTGAGAAATGGTGTTTGAATTAGCTTTTATACAATTGGTGTAATACTGTAAAATGTAAATACAAAATTCACCCGTTCAAATTCGAATCAATTTTTTTGGCCCGAGTAATTGATAGGTGAAGCCCAAGCTTACCCCTAATTAATAGAAAATTAATGAGAAATACGCGAGTGACTCTTATTTAGTTACGACATTTTTGCTTACCCCTAATTAATAGAAAATTAATGAGAAATACGTGAGTGGCTCTTATTTAGTTACGACAATTTTTTTTTACAAAATTATTTATAAAAAATTAAAAATAGAATTTAATATTTAATTATTAAAAATTTAAAAATAATTTTTCAAAAATTTTCAAAATTATATTGAAATATAAAAATAATTTTATAATATTTTTCACTCTGAATAGTTGAAAATAATAATTATACATTCACTATAAAAAAAATCTTAGAAATAAAAATAAAAACCGTGGAATAAATGAACTTTTTTATTTTTTAATTTAACAATTTGGCTTCTATAAATAAATAATTCTTCATATTTCTTTTTATATTTCAAAAAAATAAAATTTATAAAATTAATTTCTATCTGAAAAATAAAAAATATTTATTTTAATTATCAATTTAATTTTATAAAATTAAATATAATTAAATAATAAAATTTATTAAAATATATAAAATTTATAAATAAATATATAAAATTAACAAAAAAAATATAATGAAAAAAATATATTCCTTATTTTTTTTTCTCTTACTCGTATCTCCCTATCTCATTTCTTTCTCTCTTTTGTTAGCTACATAATTAAAATTTAATTTTTTTTATCTATCTTTATTAAACATCTTAATTAACCATTGTTAGCTACATAATTAAACTTCAATTTGAAAATAGAGATTTTTCAAAAATATTTTAAAAAAAAATTATTTTTACTGTTATAAAAATATTTTTTTAAAAATATTACATATCTAAAAATAATTTTTTAAAAAATACGATATATATCAAATATATACTACTATATACAACAAAAAACAGTAAAAAAAAAAAATTACATTTATATAATTTTTCCTTGAAAATATTAGTTTTATTTTTTCATGGAAGTATGTGAAGGAGAGAACAAATGCAATAGATAAGGCAATATCATGCATGTCTATTATGTAATTAAAAATGCAATCTTCAATATACTTGAAAAATTACGAGTAGTCTAAAGGGTCTAAATATCAATTTATTTTTTAATATTAATTTATTAATAAAATTTAAATTTTGAAATTCACTGTTACATAATTATTTAATGATTTATTAATTTCATTGAAATGGAGTCAATTAATAGTATCAAACTTTGAATAAAAATATAAGAATATATTTCAATTCATTTACTTATTTTGTTATTACATATTTAATATATATAGATATTGAATAAGTGTGACTAAATTTTCCTCGTATTTGAGGTGGAATGAAGAATGGAAATTCTCCACTAAGACTAAAGGGCCCTACTGTCATCCCCAGTTACAACTTAAAACCGTAGAGTCCACATTGACACGTGCGGAATCACGTGACCATTTTCTTCCTTTTAGTTGTTACTAGCTCTTGATGTTCTTAAACCTCTCTTATCCAAAATGTCCCTCCTCTCTCCCCTGACTCCTCCCCTTTTTAAGCTTCGTTCATTTCACTCCCAAAACACCGTCGTTTGTGCGGCTGCTACCTCCGCTGTAGAGAGAAAGTCACGAAGAAAGAAACAGCAGCAGCAGCAGCAACAACAACACCGAGATAAGAATGACGATTTTGGAATCCCTGCTATGGTCTCCGCCGCAGAGAAGAATCTCCGGTTCAGCTTCATGGAGGCGCTCATGGAACGCGCGAGAAATCGTGACGCGGTCAGTGTGTCCGACGTCATTTACGATATGGTTGCTGCCGGTTTGAGCCCTGGCCCGCGCTCCTTTCACGGTCTTATTGTCGCTTACGCTCTCAATGGAGATGTCGAAGGCGCGGTACAATCAAATTCTTCTAAACCTGCCATTTTTTAAGAACTGTTTTATCTTTGAAATTTTTAATTCAGAATTCGATGTTGCCAAATGCAGATGCAATCGTTAAGAAGAGAGTTGAGTGCAGGTATTCGCCCTCTCCACGAAACATTTGTCTCTCTGATTCGTTTGTTTGGTACCAAAGGTCATGGTACTAGAGGCTTAGAGATCCTCGCAGCAATGGAGAAGTTAAACTATGATATTCGCCTGGCTTGGACAGTTCTTGTTGGTAAAGTCATTCTCTAACCCTTTTAAATTTGATTTTCTTGGAGAATATGTATATAAGTTGGTATTTCTTTTTTGCTTTAGAGGAGCTTGTTAAGCATAAGTATTTAGAAGATGCGAATAAAGTGTTCTTGAGAGGCGCTAAAGGTGGGCTAAGAGCTACAGATGAGCTCTATGATCGTTTAATTGAAGAAGACTGTAAAGTTGGGGATCATTCCAATGCCCTTGAAATTGCCTATGAAATGGAGGCAGCTGGGCGGATGGCAACAACTTTTCATTTCAATTGTCTTCTTAGTGTGCAGGTAATTTAATGTGAATTTCCATTTGTCCTGCTATATAGAGTTGCTATTTGAATAGGCCATTTTATTACTCATTCTGGCTGTTACAGTTAGTACAGAATTTGAGGCAAATTGTAAATGTAACAGCCATGTGTTTAAAATTCTTGGAAAGCATTGTTGCTTTAGAATACATGTTGATGAGAAACAAATAAAATGATTCATGCTGTTGCCCATTGACTGGGATGTTATTTAGTAATTTTTCAAAAATCTTTTATTCTCTGTTTTCTAGTAAATTAACGATATTTTATTTTACAAAATGACCTGCTGTTTTTTAGAATTTAACTCTGATGGTATCTGTTTCCTTCATTTAGGCTACTTGTGGAATACCTGAAATAGCTTTTGCTACATTTGAGAACATGGAATATGGAGAAGGTTTACATTCCTTTACTTTGCTATTCCTTACTTGGAATTAATTATTTATTGTTAAGTGTTTGGATTTGTTTTTACAAAGCCATCAGTGATACATTTTTTTACCCTTGGTGGAGAAAAAAGTCTCTGTGAAGGTGTGTTGTTAGGCGTTTCAAAAGTTGCATTGCTTTGCCATCCTACCACTTTGTTGGCCATTATTGTACAAGTTATTTGTTTGTGAATTAGGTTATCTCTTGTTAACTTTTTTTGTAATTCTATCTTAATCTTGTTTCAGTCAGACTTCATTCACATTAAATTACTAGCTTCAGCTCTAAAAAATTATTTTTTAAGAAATCAGCAGTATGCAGCAGAGTGCAGATATCCCAATTTTTAAAAAAATCAATGGTTTAGTAAAATTATGCAAACATCCAAAACTGTTTTAATAATTGTCATAGAGGCAGATTTTTATGTTTCTTCAAGTTGTACTGGTTGCTCTAGTTTATGGATTTCGTAATACTTATTACAGTTTTTGCTTGACAGAATATATGAAACCTGATACTGAGACATATAACTGGGTGATCCAAGCATATACAAGAGCTGAATCCTATGACAGGTAAAATGTGTTGCTCATCAATGATGCATTCCATGTTTGTCTGCTTTTGCTCTCTTTTTCTAAACCTGGGTGCATGCGTATTCTCCATAATGACCATAATCCCTATATATATATATATATATATATATATATATATATATATATATATCATCATCATCATCATCATCATCATTGTTTACTTTTGGTGATTGACTGAGTATGTTTGCCAGTAAGAGCAATCTCCACTTGAGAATAGCCTTTTGCTTAGTGCATGTGGCTAAATTGAAATTCTGAATCACTATTTAAATTATTTGCGAGTTATATATATTTTTTTCTATTAGCATCTACATACCATTATGTTGGGATTTTGATATGGAACACAGAGCACAAGATGTTGCTGAGTTGCTTGGAATGATGGTTGAAGATCACAAGCGTTTGCAACCTAATGTAAGAACTTATGCGTAAGTACAGCTTCTTCTTAACAGTGCTATGTAATTCTAGTAATCTGGCCTTAATTGATAGTTCTGGGTTTCTTGTCTTAAGTTAAACTTATACATTTTATATTTCACAAGTTCATGGAAAATTGTTATTATAGGAAGTGGTTTACATGATGTGTCAAGTATAGTTTTCTGACACATTTGCAAGGTGTATTGGTTTTGTGGTCTTTAGTGTGTGGATGGTGTGTTGCTGAAATGGTAAATAAAAATTTTAATGAACATTGTTCCTCTTTTGCAAGTATTGTTTTAGCATGCATTTTTCTCCTTTACTCCTTACAACACTTTGGTGACTTTTGATGGTTGAGATTGGGCGATTTGATCTTGTATTAGGGCCATTAATTTCTCCTACAGAAGAAACTGGGGAAACATCTGAAAGACAAATGGGGAAAAATCCTAATTTGATCGCAAATAGTTGGAAGTTTATGTTGGCTTACTGTACTAGCGTATTATATGTATATTCATTTCCTCTTCTGTGATAGATAATATCATCCTTACATGTTCAGGCTGTTAGTGGAGTGTTTTACCAAGTACTGTATAGTACGTGAGGCTATTCGGCATTTTCGTGCACTAAGAAACTGTGAGGGAGGAACAAAAGTTTTGCATAATGAAGGGAACTTCGGGGATCCGCTTTCTTTATATCTACGTGCTTTATGTCGAGAAGGTATTTTTCATGCATGCTCATTTGTTTTCTTTTTAATCATAGCATAAATTTCTGTTTTCAATTTTTTCTATTGCCATAACCGCATCTTTTGTAATTAACTTTTTTTTTCTATATACAGTTAAATTCTTTGTTTTATATAAATGTAGCAGGAGCTGATGCTTGAAACTTTTATTTTAGAGATGTCTTTATGATTGGAATGTCTGGTCTTCTTGTACTTGCATATTCTTGTTTTTTGTTCTTTTCCATTCCTGTCTATTAGATAGTTTCAATCTAAGGCCTGATTTATTTAGTGTTTGCCTTTGTATAGTCAAACTGTACTTTGGATGTGTCCTTTGTTGTGCCTTGGGAGAAGTTTTCCCAAAAAAGGATGGAAAACAGAGAAAAAAGTTATTCAATTTAGAGTATACTAGTTAGTCATATGTGTGATCATATACAAAGCTTCCTGCAAGACTATTTTTTTTATCATGTAAGACCTTAAAGTCATCCCTAAATTTGAGGTTCTAAACAGTTGATCCAACTTAAAGAGGGCATCCCTGATGCATGAGACTCCCCTTGCTTTGCATATGCATTATGTCCTTAGCAATGACTTTATGACAGCGCAATCAGAGTTCAAATTTTAGTGAATTCTAGATCTAAGTTCAAGTCAAACAAGGTCAATGGACAATGAGCCTCTGTTGGTTCCTTTTTTTTTTTTGGCTTTTGCGCAAATGCTGTTTTAGTACCTGTTCTGTTTGAAGCTTTAGTTGCAACTGTTCTCTTATTGTTGGGATAATTTTTTAGATCTTTTGATTTTTTCCAACAAAAGCAATTGCGACAACCTTAATATGGGTTGCATCTCTTTAGGAAAAACAAAGATTTAGAAGTACGTGTTACATGATATGCAGATTACGCAAGCTCTGTTTCATCAAGGATTAAATAGAGTTTTCCTGTATTTCAACTAGTGAAGGCTTTTAATAGCATCTGCTTTCATAAAATTTTAAAGAACTTCACCTATAGTTCCTTATAGTTGCTTTTTTCTTGCATTGTTCTGAATTTCCATCTCATGATTCCCCACTAAATTTTTTCCTCAGATCCTTGACCTGTGTTTGGATTCCCTAACCTAATTATGTTTACAAAGATGGTACACCTGCTTTAATCAGGTAGGATTGTTGAGTTGCTAGAAGCTTTAGAAGCTATGGCCAGAGATGATCAACCTATTCCACCAAGAGCCATGATATTAAGCAAAAAATATCGGACACTAGTTAGCTCGTGGATTGAACCATTGCAAGAAGAAGCTGAACTTGGATACGAGATTGATTATGTTGCTAGGTGGGCATATTAACCCTATTTAAAACAGCAGCTGCAATTCCATCATGCATTTGTCATTGACTTTCACATTCTTGGATCAAATATATGTTGCTAAATTTAAAGCATGCTTCATTGAGTCTTAACTGATAGTTCTTCTTGATAATTTACTTTCTATTTTTTTAACATCCGCAAAATTGTACATTATATGCAAAAACTTTTCAATTATCTTTATCCTTACAAATTCTAAGACATTCTTTTATGCTTGTCATGATTGTTTATCTATTGTTGGAAGTGACCATCTTTGGCTATAAAACAGGTATATTGCAGAGGGTGGGCTTACTGGTGAGCGCAAGCGATGGGTTCCTCGAAGAGGAAAAACCCCTCTAGATCCAGATGCTGCTGGCTTTATATATTCCAACCCAATGGAAACATCATTCAAGCAAAGGTGTCTTGAGGATTTGAAGATGCACCATCGAAAGCTTTTGAAAACCTTACGAAATGAAGGTCTTGCAGCCTTGGGGGATGCATCTGAATCTGATTATCTAAGAGTAGAAGAGAGATTGAAGAAAATAATCAAGGGTCCTGACCAGAATGTTCTAAAGCCTAAAGCTGCTAGTAAGATGGTAGTATCTGAATTAAAGGAAGAGCTAGAAGCACAAGGTCTACCAATTGATGGAACTAGAAATGTTCTTTACCAGCGAGTGCAAAAAGCAAGGAGAATAAACCGTTCTCGTGGTCGGCCTCTGTGGATTCCTCCTGTGGAGGAGGAAGAAGAAGAGGTTAATCATTAATTAGATTTTATCTCTTTCTCCTTTTGTTTTTAATTATAATGTTTATCATTTTAGGAAACAGGAAAAGCTCTGCTCTGTCTCCCTCTCAGTTATTTGATATGTGGATTCAATGCTTTAGACCCTTAGTTCAGTAGCACATCTCAGGGCAGTGCTGTTCACCTATTGATTTCAACAGGAGATTTATTTTTACTGTGAATTAAAAGCCCGATGACCATAAAAACCTTAAACTTTCTGAAAATTTTCAATTATTCCCAATTTTGAAGATTATTTGCAATTATGCTTATTTGGTCAAAATTACAGTCATCGATTTTTGCAATTGAAAAGAGATTGATGGAGAACTATTATAGAATTAAGTTCGTTGATAAGTGGCCAGAAATATTAACAGGTATAATTTGCTACTTTTCATTTTACTTTTTACCAGATGGGTACAATTTTAACTAAGTTTTTAAAAGTAGATTAAAATTGTCTACTTTGAAAGTTTCAGATGCAATTGCAATTTTTCGAAAAGGTATTGGTTTTTTGGTCATTTGGCCGTGAATTAAATATAAAATGTTTTGTCTGGTAGGTTGATGAAGAGCTGGATGAACTAATTTCACGAATAAAGCTGGAAGAAGGAAATACAGAGTTCTGGAAACGCCGGTTTCTTGGAGAAGGCTTGGATAGTAATCATTTTAAGCCTATGAACACGAGTAATTTAGAACTTCCAGATGTATTGGATGATGTTGACGCTGTAGAAGATGTTGAAAAAGAGGTTGAAGATGAGGAAGCTGATGATGAAGAGGAAGTTGAAGTAGAAGTAGAACAAACAGTGAGCCAAGATGGGGACATGGTTGTTAAGGACAAGGAAGTTGAAGCTAAGAAGCCTCTTCAGATGATTGGAGTCCAATTATTGAAAGATTTTGATCAAATAACCACAACTTCCAAAAAATCAAGACGAAGAGCTGCTCGAGCATCAGTGGAGGTATGAACCTACAATGCATCTTCTTCTTTATGTGCGTGTGGGGTCAAAATGTCTAGTTAGTATCTATGCCTTTCAGTTAGTCCTTTCTGTGTGTCACTGCTTGGCTTAAATCCATCCTAATGCATATGATAGGATTCTTCTTGAAATCAAATTTGATCAAAATGTGCTCCTGCTCCTGCTTGAAATTCTTTGGTGTGCTGCATTTTTATTGGTATCAGTTGTTGAGATAACCAGACTTGTTGACAATGCAACCAAAGTTTGACAAATCCTGACAATATGCTGTAGTATAGATAGTGCATGCTATTATAAAGACAATAAAAAGTTACCCTTTGGCATATGGATGTAGGACGATGTCGATGAGGACTGGTTTCCTTTGGATATATTTGAGGCTTTCAAGGAGCTGAGGCAAAGAAAAGTTTTTGATGTAGAAGACATGTATACGATAGCTGATGCTTGGGGTTGGACATGGGAGAGAGAAATAAAGAACAAGCCTCCACGGAAATGGTCACAAGAATGGGAAGTTGAGTTGGCAATTAAAGTAATGCTGAAGGCATGTTCCTGTAGCTTATACTTGTTTTATTTCCTCTTCAGTTATTTTTTCTCATTTTTGTGCTCGTTCATGATCTGTATAAATTATTCTTACATAGATCATATCATCTCATGTGCCCCATGCCAGGAATAGTTCCTAATGTTTCTGGACAAAATCTATTAATACATCTTGTTTGTTATGTTGAAGTATGCAGTGAGTGTTTTCTGTCACTTTAGTATCTTTATGATGGGTATTTATCATCATTCTGTTTCAACTGATAGAAATGCCGGATGATGTTTCAGGTAATAGAACTGGGGGGAACACCCACCATTGGGGACTGTGCCATGATATTGCGTGCAGCTATTAGGGCTCCTATGCCTTCAGCTTTCTTGAAGATCTTGCAGACGACACAGAGTCTAGGTTATACATTTGGAAGGTAAGATCCTACACTTGGATTTTATATGAAAATGTAGGTTTAATTATTGGCTTTCATGAACTAAAAAGTTTGTCAAATCAAGTCAGTTTTCTATCGTTTATTATCCTTTGTTTCAAGAAAAATGACTCCTGGTTAACAAGTTCAATTTTGGTATAGAGGGCATGCATAATCATTGATTTTCCCAGAAAAATTATATAAAAATTTTGCCCCATTTTGTCAATTGGCTAGAAACTAAATCTCCTTCCAAATATTGTTTTATATCATTTCTAATCGCGTTTTCGTCTATTGCAGTCCCCTTTATACTGAGGTAATCTCCTTGTGTCTCGACCTTGGGGAACTAGATGCAGCAATTGCAATAGTTGCAGACATGGAGACTACAGGAATCACCGTTGCAGACCAAACACTTGATCGGGTGATTTCTGCTAGACAGGGGACTGACAATGTCGTTGACACCACTGGACAGGCGGCTGACAATGGCATTGATGAGACATCATAGTAGCTACAATTGCGGACTCCCATATTCTTGTTGTACGGCCATGATGTGGGTGTGCCCACTAGCAGTTTTGATTGCTGAAAATTTCTGAGATGAATTAGGTAATAGGTAGTTGCAGAGCAAGTGTCAAATTATCTCTTAAAGCAAAATCAGCTTTCAAATGAACATTATGTTTGGCCTTTTTTCTTTTGCTTCACAAAAATTTAAAAAAAAAATAGAAAAAAAAAATAAAAATAAGAGAAGCTTGGAATATGATAAATGCGATTTTTTATATATATCATAGGCAAACTTCTGGACGTTGATCAATGGGATAGTGAACAAATTCACTAGAAAAAAAAATAGTTAATTGGGGATTTTCTGTAGGAAAAGAGATAAATTCAAGATTATTTCAATTGGTTGAATGTGCTAGTTTTTTGGTATGTTACCTACAGAAGTTCACAATATTTTTTGTTAGCCTTCCCTTGAGACAAAGTGGAGGAAAACTACAATAACATTTTCCTCTTGCATGTCTTAACGATAACCTTGAATTTGAAATTGAAAAATGTAGTGCTCTACTGCATCATACAAATAGAAATTAGTATTAGATGGCACGTAAGTACTCGATTAGTGGGCACCAATTTATCTTGTCGTCGAAGTTAGTTAACTCCCTCTGAACTTGAACCTCAAGCAAGCAAATAAAAAAATAATAATTATTTCCTTTCATGATGTTTAGTATGATCAAGCAATCGGCCGGATGGTGTATGGGACCCAATATTTTGTAAGTGTATGGAACCCAACATATCCGAGTTGGACCAATTAAAAATAAAAATTCATAGTAATTATTCTGTGAAAATTAAAAATAAAATCATTTTACTCAATTAATATTTTGATGGAAAAGATATCAAGTTTCAATTATAATTATAAAATAAATAAATTTTACAATAATATTAATTAAATAATTAATTAATTAATAATATCAGTAATAAAAAATTGATAATTTATTAGTAAAAAATTTCACAAGAGTGACATTCTTATCACAGCTAAAAAGCCGTCACAATATTTCTTGGATAAATATATCCTTCTTTTTCTTTCTATCATTAATTATGAAATCCTTTTTATTTTTTTCTATTTCTCTTCTTTATTATTTATGCTATCTTTTTTATTTACTCTTTTTTCTTATTTTTCCTAAAAAATATTCATTCTATATTTTATCATTTTTCATTACTTTTTATATTTTTTATATTATTTTTTTATATCTTAAATTTACATCCTCAAATTTTATAAAAAATAAAAATAAAAAATTGTCAAAAAAAATACAATAAAAAAACTAAAGAGTAATAAATTTCTTCAAAAGGTTGTCATTAATCATTTTAATTTTTAAAAAAATTACAATTATAAACTACTGGTCCTAATATCTATCTAGGCGGAAACTTCTTACCCAGGTAACTCACAGCCTCCAACTCGAGAGGCAGTGTTCCGCATACTAACCTATTATTGAATTTAAAAAAAAAAAAAATCTTAATTGATACTTAATTATATATTATTAATTTTATTCGATTATGGGTTAATATATGTATATATATTTACAAAAAATTCAATTTTGAATTGAAATTTATTATACCAATATATTTTTAATTTTAATTATGGAATCATTGTTGTTAGCCACAGCAGAATCGTCCCCCTGCATCAATATTTTGTATGTGATTGTTCTTAGCCTCAGCAAAAACAAAAAATTCAATTTGTTATATATATATAAGTCCGGAATATAATTTATAAACGATACTTGACCAGAATTCCGCAATTTATTAATTTAGTTAAGACTCTGAGTAGAACTTACAAATTCATAGTTTTAGAAACGAGTACAAAAATTATTCCTTTGTAGACCAGCTTCAAGATTTTGAACAATACAACACAGATGAAACTAACAATGACATATTTTTCACAAGGACAAATTCAAACAATTAAAAACCTGAAATTTTTTTTTATTAGCATTAATTAAGATTTTTTTTTTTTTTAAGTTAATAGTTTATAATTATAATTTTTCTTAAAACCAATATGTTTCATCGCAACATCTTGAATAAACTTATTAATTTTTAATTTTTTTATTATATTTTTATTGAGAGTTTTTATTTTTATTTTTTATAAAATTTAAAAATGTAAATTTAAAGTATAATAAAAAATTAAATAACACATCATAACTTTTAAAGGAGAGAATAAGAAAAATAATGAGTGAGATAATAAAATATAGAATGAATATTTTATAGAAAAAAAAAAAAGTGAATAAAAAAATATTTCACAAATAATATTAGAGAGAAAAAAAATAAAAATAAAAATTATAATTAATAAGAGAATAAGAAATAACACATTATAATTTTTAAATACGAGTATAAAAAAATAACGAGATGATAAAATATAAAATTAATGTTTTGTAAAACAAAATTTGAATAAAAAGAGTTCAATAAATAATAATAAAGAGAAAAAATATAATTTTTTTTTATAATTAATAAAATAAAAAATATATATATTTATCAAGAAAATTCAAACATTTAATAGATTATTTTATAGCAATAAAGTCACCCTTAATTATTTTCTAATAGGGTAATTAATTACCGATGGTCCATTTCATATTAGAATTGCAATTACGTAATTGACATCACGTATCATGTGGAATTCAATAAATCACCGAGTTTAGTCCGTGATCAAGCGAGTTCCGACTCAGTTCTAGCACCTAACTTCCGATAGTCATTACATTTATATTTCCCGATCTACTTGACAAAAATGTGCAATGGGTTCATCATATGAACTGAAGAAACTCTCTGCAACTTTCTGACACATGCATAAAGAGCAAGAATTCTAACTTTACTCACTAAAGAAGAAGATACTCACTAAAGAAGAAGACTAAATGGCAGTTCCAGTAGAAGAAGCCATTGCTGCTCTCTCCACATTCTCTCTAGAGGTAACTATTTTTTTTTTTCCTTTTATGTATTATACTAATATTTCCATGAATTAGAGCTTGAATGGGTTAATGGGTATTGTTTTATGATATAAAATTAAAACCTTTGCAAGCAATTTTACTTCAAGATTAGTTATTTCTGTTCACTTTAAATAACCCATCTCCTAATTCCTCCTGGTTACATTATTTTCTGCTAGTTTTTAGGAAGAAAACTATATTGGGTATTTTTTTCTGATTTGAAATATGTGTTTATTGTTATTACTCTTTTTGATTGTTGTGGGGAATTATGTAAAAGGACGAACAACCGGAGGTGCAAGGACCAGCGGTTTTAGTGTCAAGTGAAAGAGGAGCAACTAGTAGTCCGGTTGGTATGTCTTTGCCAATATTTATCTGTCCAAATTACTTCAAAATCCATTAATTTTGAATCTTTTTTTTTTTTTTGTTATAACTTTTAGCCAAGCCTTTCAATTTAACAAATCTAGGCATCAAGTTTGGTTAGAATTTCAGTTATGAATAGAGATGAGCTAGGTAGGAGCACTCCCTTAATTGCTAGAAGATTGAAATTCAGGTTCACCTTGAATTTGGCTGCCCTCTTTTTATGACAATCTACATAACTATAATTGGTTGTTAGTCAGTACCTATTACTTGTTGGAGTATCAACTGATAATTCCACAAGGATCGAACTAATGCAATGGCATATTTACAAAATGTAAAGTACTGAGTACCATATCATTTATGCTACTTTAGTCATAAATGCGTGCTATTCAAATTCATGGCTTACTATGTTAAAATTAAAAAAGGTTTATCTAAAATAAATATATTAAAAAGTTCAAAATTCATGGAATTTGTAAGTCATTTGGATTATTTGTATTATCCTTTCCTTTGGTTGAGATAAAAAAAAATTGGACTAATGATTTGGTTTGAAATTCAGAACTTATCACATTTGAAAGTTTAATGTTAAATATGTGGAAATTTTTGTGCTTTGTTAATGATAAAAAAAGAATGAAGAAGATTGACAGTAGGAGAATAGGAAGAAAAAGTCTCGTGTCTGTCAAATTGTCATGGATGGTTATGCTTTCCATCGAATATTCTTTCCTCTGCATGTTTAGAATATGTTAGTTACTGATAATGATAAAGATAATAGAAACGATTAGCTTTTGCCACTGTACATAGAAATGGCGGATAGTGGTAGTTGAGCAACTTGGATACTTCACTTTCTGGGCGTGTCATGTGTAAGAACTAAAGACTACATCAGTGAAGCTTGGAGTAAATTAAAATTGGTGTTTTGGATAATTTTGTTGTTTGTGTGAGTGAAGTATGTTTTCCATGTTAAACACACAAAAGGAGAGAGACATTGATGGATTGATTATGTTTATCCATGCTACTCCTCCCTTATGCCCTACGTGTGTAATGAATGGCATCATGATGTATTAAATATTGAAGGAATTGCTTTCATTCTGCAGAGTACAGTGATGTTTCTGCATACCGGTTATCTTTATCTGAAGACACAAAAGCGCTCAATCAGCTGGTATGTGTTCTTTGTATTCTCCTTTTTTGATTTAAAAGCAAGGAACTCATTTACTTGGTTATTTGGTGCCAAATATTAATGCGCTGAAAATTGGACTTGTTTGGTGGTTTTTTATGGTAAATTCTGCAACATGTGCAGGATGCACTTATCCAAGAGGGGAAGGGGATGGCATCAGTGCTTTATACATATCGCAGTTGTGTCAAAGCGCTTCCTCAGGTGTGTTTTGGTTTCAATTCAAATGACACAACTAGGCACATTTAATATAATGTCATACAGATGATTCTCCTTTTTTATCGTTTTTGTTGACAAAGATGGCCTTTTTGATGTAATTTTGTGCATGAGTTGCACTTACTTTCCTTAGAAAATTCATTCAGGTGACCAGTTCATAGTTGGTTATTAACATACAGTGAATCCTATGCCCTTCTATGATAATAAAGTTTAGTAAACAGCAGAGTTTTCCAGTTCACTTTCTTTGGTTATAAAAATGAATCTAAGGCTTGATTTAATGTGGCAGCTTCCTGATTCTATGAAGCACAGTCAGGCTGAATTGTATCTGGAAACATATCAAGTTTTGGACTTGGAGATGAGTCGTCTGCGTGAAATTCAGCGATGGCAAGCATCAGCCGCATCTAAAGTATATGATCTCACCCTTTTTTTTATTGTTCTTAATATTATTACATTGTCTGCATTGTAGCTTATGATAGAAATTCACATCCTCATAACTTCTAATTTGCCGATGCAGCTAGCAGCTGATATGCAGCGCTTTTCTAGGCCTGAGCGGCGCATTAATGGGCCTACAATAACACATCTATGGTATGTGGCAGCGTTTTTCCTCTTTATTTTTTTTTAAAAAAAAAAAATTCCTTTCATTTTGATTGCATTGATTTTCATTATTACCTTCCTTGTTAATCAATTTCTTACTTTAGGTCAATGTTGAAGTTACTTGATGTTTTAGTGCAACTTGATCATCTTAAGAATGCTAAAGCAAGCATACCTAATGACTTCTCATGGTACAAAAGGTATGACAATAATTACTTTGTTTTATGTCCTTTCTAGTCCTTAAATGCTTTTGGTGAACCTAGCTTGTAGTTTACAATCTTTTATTTTAATTTTCTCTTTAAGATTGTAAAAGATTGTCTTCTCTTTAACTTATTACCTCAGATGATCTCTCTGACAAAACTCGTATGGGTCCAATGCCTACCAAAAAGTCCTTAACATTGATTAGCAAAGCCTAAGGACAATGACAGATTTTTTTTGTCAAATTTGGCCTGATGGGATATGAATTTTTTAAGTACTAAGATTAAAATTCAATGTTTTCAATTGTTTCTTTTATCAGGTCTACTTTTAAATAACATCAAATAATATTTCTGGCTATCAGTCCACTCAAACTGTTTTCTGCTTCTGTACATGTCTTGAGCTGTTATGGTTAGCTTTTTCGCATGAATAATGTTTTCTGTCTGAATTCTGATGTTGCTTGATAACTGTGTATTTTCACTCTTTTTTTTTTTCAATAACTCAACTTTTTTAGATTTTTTTTTTTTTCAAAATAAACAATTCAGCTGCCTTTTCTGCTAAAGAACAGGCATTCTTATTTTCTTTTTTCTTCCCCAACCCTACCTTTTTTTTTAATATATTCCTGCTTTTATCAGGACATTCACACAAGTCAGTATTCAATGGCAAGACATTGATTCAATGAGGGAGGAGTTAGATGATTTACAGGTATGTACTTGCGGTCCTTTTAGAGTTCCAGTAACATGCAATAGTGGGTCAATATCCTATCACTTTGTATTTCACTGGTGCCATTTTGCTTTCTCTATTTTCGAAGTACCAACTTGATTTGTCTTATTATTATTATTTACTATTCTATACTCAACAATTGCAGATTTTCTTAAGCACAAGGTGGGCTATCTTGTTGAATTTGCATGTCGAGATGTTTCGAGTGAACAAGTATCCTGTTTAATTATTGCAGTAATTTGGTGTGACAGCAGGGAAAAAGTAGTTGGCTTATTTGGCACTAAAATTTGACCTTATTTCATATAACTTCTCTGTGATGCTTTCTAGTTATTTTGAAATACAATATGCCTTTGAATTCCTTCTTCTTCTTATTCATATCATTTTTATTTTTATTTTTTAAATTCTGTGTGTTTTGATGTAGTGCCTTTTGCTTTTAACAATTCCTTCTGAGTTCCTTGACAAAAAAATAGTGTAGAAGACATTCTTCAGGTTCTCATAGTATTTGCCGTTGAGTCTCTGGAGCTGGATTTTGCACTTTTATTTCCAGAGAGGCACATTCTTCTGCGGGTTTTACCTGTTCTTGTTGTCCTAGCAACATCATCAGAGAAAGATAGCGAGTCACTGTACAAGAGAGTGAAAATCAACAGGCTGATCAATATCTTTAAGGTATTCTGGATTATATCTTCTTGTGCATCTATTATTCTGGAACATCATTTTGGTTCTGAAGTTGCAAAATAGTATATCTTATTGTGTTTGAAATTTAATAAAATTCAATTATAAATTGTAATTTGTTTTTCATTTGTGGCAGAATGATCCGGTTATTCCTGCATTTCCAGATCTTCATCTTTCTCCTGCTGCAATTTTGAAAGAACTGTCAATGTACTTTCAAAAGTTTTCTTCGCAGACTCGTCTTCTTACCCTTCCAGCACCTCATGAACTTCCACCCCGGGACGCACAAGAATATCCTTAAAACATCATTTTTCAGTTTTATCATATTACCATTTTACAGTTTTACATTAGATTAACTTGAGCCGTTGCTGATTATAGTATGTCAGTATCATTAACGAGCCTTAACATACTTTACCTATCAGAGACATTATCTAATCATCAATCACATTGGAGCTATTCGCGCTGAGCATGATGATTTTGCAATTCGTTTTGCTTCATCCTTGAATCAGGTACCTAATCCCTCTCCCAGCCCATGCTCTTTATCCCTCTTTCTATATGCATTGTTGTGAGTTCTTATGATCTTTGTTTTACAAGAGTCTGATATATGTTTCTTGCCTCTTGAACTTGTTTATACAGCTGTTGCTGTTGAAATCAATTGACGGTGCTGATATTGAGTGGTGCAAAGAAGTCAAGGGAAACATGTATGATATGGTTGTTGAAGGTTTCCAGCTGTTGAGCAGATGGACTGCACGCATTTGGGAACAATGTGCATGGAAATTTTCTCGCCCATGCAAAGATGCAATTCCTTCTGAATCAAATGGAAGTTCTGCAACATTTTCTGATTATGAAAAGGTAATTATATGTGATTTTTTCGGTTGGGTTCATTGAACTAGGTGAAAAAGAAAAATTATGCAAGAAAATTTATGCTTGGTCACCATGTATTTCATATGCTAATTCTTGGCTTTGAAGTGCTCATGTTATGATATAAACTTAAATTATTTGGCAAGACAGACGCGTGCTTATAATAAAATGAACAAATTGGAGAGTTATTGCCTTGTATAGCATACACATGGTATGATATAATCATCATATCTATTATATTATTCGCTTGATAGAACATGCGTTTTGATTTATCTCACAGGTGGTAAGATATAATTACACTGCTGAGGAAAGGAAAGCTCTTGTTGAACTCATTAGCTACATAAAGAGTGTTGGATCCATGATGCATCGAAGTGACACATTGGTAGCCGATGCCTTGTGGGAAACAATACATGCAGAGGTTCAAGATTTTGTCCAAAACACATTGGCCACTATGTTGCGAACTACCTTCAGAAAGAAGAAGGACCTTTCAAGGTGAGCATTTGAGTTGGTATCTTGTGATCTGAATTTCTGCTTAGATGTTTACTGATTTTCCAATATAAAATTATTAATTTGTGATATCCATTAGAAGCTTGGTGCTCATTATTATATTGTAGTATGAATAACATCATCATATTAGTGGGCTAATAATGGTACAACTGAAGTCACATTTCAATGGGATTTGATAAGAGGAAATGTAACAAAGCAATCATGTTGAAATTTCTTTACCAGCTAATTAAGACAAAATATGCTTCTTACAATGGAGTTTTCTACTGCAATGTTTCCACACTATATTTTTTGTCCAATTGCTGAATTTCAGGATTCTTTCTGATATGCGGACTCTTTCAGCGGACTGGATGGCAAATACAAGCAAGCCTGAAACTGAGTTACAATCACATGGGGGCGAAGATAGTAAAGGGAACTTCTTCTATCCAAGGCCAGTCGCACCAACAGCTGCACAGGTTATTAGTCATATATCTGCTTATTCACGTTTGCCTTTCCCTTTCTTGTTTCCTTTGAATTATTACAGAAAAATTTATGCTCTATACTTTACCAACTTTTCCTTCTTACTGTGTTTTTCATGTTTTTGTGGAATAGTCCTTTTCTTCTTAGAAAACAACAGTCCTTGCATGTCTTCTGGACTGCTTTTTTACGCGGTGATTTATGGTGCCAGATATGCTGCCTTCCTGAATATGACAAATTTACGCAGTTCATCAAACAACCAATTTTATATTGTTGCACAAACATTTGGCATGATACTGTGCAGTGATGGAGCCGGAAAATTTTTTAAGGGGGGCCAAATTTTTCATATCGTAATTTACGTTAAATTTTTATTTATAATTAGTCAACTTATATATTTGTGGGAAATTTTCACCTAAAATAAGTGGGTCATATTCAATATACAACTAATATTATTATAAAATTACACTAAAAAAAATTCATATTTTGGAGGTTGGGGGGGCATGGCCCCTCCTGGTGCCCCCCTCCCTGGCTCCCTCCATCATTGATACTGTGGATGTATCTTATGTGATCATAATACAACTGTCTTATTATTGTCTAGTTTTTGGAAAATGTATATTTTTTATTTGAAGGCAGTCAGGCACTACAATATGGTAAATGCATACATTTGAATGTACATGCTTCCAAGATTCAGGCCATCAATTTTCTTTGTTCAGGTTCACTGTTTGCAATTCCTGATATATGAAGTAGTGTCTGGTGGTAATCTTCGGAAGCCTGGTGGCCTTTTTGGCAATAGCGGGTCCGAGATTCCTGTAAATGACTTGAAGCAGTTGGAGACCTTCTTTTACAAGCTTAGTTTCTTCCTGCATATATTGGACTATTCAGGTTATTTTCTTGCCTATATGCTCTCAGTCTTAACATGAATCAATGGTTGTGTTTCCTCTTACTGAGCTTGACTGGGTTAAACGGTGGAGCAAAGTAAAGATTTTGCATTTTGCAATAGTAGATTTCATTACCTATTAAAAATGGAAGTTTCATTTTGCTGCCATAATTTTGGCAGTGACCGTTGGAACTTTGACGGATCTTGGCTTCCTATGGTTTAGGGAATTTTATTTGGAGTCTTCTCGTGTTATTCAGGTAATCATAATGCGTACTGGTATTTTACTTCATGTAATTGCAATTTCCTTTTATAACTATATTGGCTCACGAAACTCTAGCTTGCTTTCAGAGAGCTATCCTACCTTACTGAATTGATTTTATGTGTTATTTCAAAACTTCTGATATTTCATATCAATTTATGTTAATGTTGTGTAAATCACATAAGCTTTTCGCAATTATGATTAAATGTGAAAACAAATTCTTAGTTCAACTGCATACATAATATAGAATGCAAGGGTCTCATGAAAAAGCAACCTCAAATGCAAAATCACCTTTTTAGTATTTTTGACAAGCATTGGTATATCTAGAAACTTTTTCAACTTTTATTGGACTAAAATAGAGAGTTTGGTGGCAAGAAATTCACTAAAGTTCTCTAGATTTTTTAAAATATATTATTTATATATTTTTTGTATTTTTGGAGTCTTTGGATGAAAAGGAAATAAGTTCTTGATTTGTTGTGGTACAAGGTGGTTTTTTGGCTACATGTGGATTAACATGTTACTGAAAAAGCAGTTGTTTGGTATCTTGTAATAAGGGTATTTCTGAACTGAGCATGGTTTCTTGACAATGAAAGGAGTTTGTTTAGCTGATTTTTCGTTTCCCTGAGAAACTAAAAAATTGGGAGGTTTGCAGGTAAACCATCTAGCTACTACTTACTGACGGCTGGAAGATACCAACCATGTAGTTCTCAGGTTAAGCTTAAATAATTCTGTATAGAATTTGTACACTTAGAACATCAATGAAAGAAGATGGAAGAGAAATGCCTGATTTTGAAATAGTTTCACTTACTAACTCCCTCTAATTTTGTTTTGTATACGTATTTTGTTTGCTTTTTTGGTTTCTGACTTACGGGAACTAGTTTGATATCTATGCGTAGTTCCCCATTGAATGCTCCCTTCCCTGGATGTTGGTGGATCATGTGCTTGAGTCCCAAAATGCTGGCCTTCTTGAAAGTGTTCTGATGCCATTTGACATCTACAATGATTCAGCTCAGCAAGCTCTGGTAATTTTGAGGCAGCGGTTCCTCTATGATGAAATTGAGGCTGAGGTATATCAATTTTTGAGCCTTTTCTATGAGTCATTTTACATCTCTTCCTGGGATGTATATGATTCATGTTTATTATTTTGATAAACTGGTATTGCTTTGTTGAATACCCTGTTTAAATGATATTATGCCTACTGAAATTTTTGCTCTCCTTCAAACCGTTAGTTTTGTCAATTTTTATGGATTACATGTACTTTTTTATCTAAAATAATTCTACTTTTTGGTGGACGTTATTTAACCTGATGGATGTTAGTTACTCTGTGCAATTATGCTGTAAAGTAACTGCAGCAGTCCATGAAGGAAGGGGTCCCCTGCTCTAACGTTCTCAGCCACAAACACATAAATAATGGCTCTTTTTTTTTCTCGTTTTTTCTCAGAGTTTTTGCTAGGTCTTTGTGCCCATCAAACTGAATTTGAATATCATTGTAGCTGTATCTTTTTGCCTTTTTGACTAGAAAATTTCCTCTTATGGATTTTACTTAAATCACCTGAGCCTGAATCCCTACATGATGGGGCTGGCTACATGAAACTTGATGTGCCACTCTACCATATATGGGTTAATAATGTACAGTCCAAATTGGTTCTCTGATGGTCCTGGAACATCTTGTAGAATTGTGTATTTTTTTTTTATTTTTTTTTTTTGGCATTACATGATGGTTGGTTTACTTGCCGAGAAGATTTTTCTAATATGAAATATCCAAAGCCAAAAATCATGTCAAGTTAGCATATTTAAAGAGATGAGTACATAAGTCGTAGTTTCCATGTGTCCAACTCTGTACTCTGATTTTTGGTCCATGAGTTAAATAGAACACTTTCCTATCGTACTAACTCTATGGTTGCAAATTTATTCTCTTTATAGGTGGACCACTGTTTTGATTTGTTTGTTTCAAAACTCTGTGATATTATTTTCACATATTACAAGAGCTGGGCAGCGAGGTATGTGCTTTGTCATCTGCTGTAGTTCCTCTGCTAAGAAAATCTAATGAACCTTCTACTGCTTGCTAAATTTTGTAGTGAACTTCTTGATCCATCATTCATTTTTGCCTTGGACAATGGAGAAAAATATTCTGTCCAGCCAATGAGATTCACTACTCTATTTAAGATGACCAGAGTAAAGGTAAAAGTATACTTTTCCTGTGTTATTGTCTCTTTTGATAGCTAATTTATTTACTTTTATACAAAATGTCATTTATAGTACCACAGCGTTATCCCCACTGGACAGTCGCTAACAGTGATCTGAAATTTGAAAATGCAAACTATTTCCTTGTTATTTTACGACTATCTCAGGCGACTTGTATACTTGTCAATTGACTTTGATAAATAGGCCCCCTTTCTCCCTTTTTATTTACGTGGCCATTTACTAAAACCCAAACCAAATTTGAAGTTTGTTTAATAAATAAGCCTAGTATGAGGTAGCCAAAGCTTATTCCGTCTACTTTGCAGCCCCACTTGGAATTAGGGGACTAAAAAAAGGAATGCAGAAATGAGAATTAAAATGCTTAAAGAGGCTCTCATTTGGGGCAAGGTTTAAGGAAGCGTGAAATGCCATCCCTCTGGCTATTTTGTGGTTCATTTTGAAGGGTAAAATTTGAGGGATTTTGAGAATGCACAGTGCCTACCGGCATTTGTAAATAGTGCAACCACACTCTTCACTGTCAATAATAGATATCTTTGTGGTCATATTGCTTTTGTAACTTTTGTTACTAGTTTTCATAAAGGGACTCTTTAACGGCTTACTCCTGGTGCTCTCATTTTGATTACTTAGTTTTCAAAATGCACATATACACAATTATTTCTTAACTTATGAATTGAACCATAAATCATTTTCTAATACTCCCTGTTAGAATATTGGCATTTTGTTGGATTTCTTTTCATTTTGATTATATGGTTTAAACTGTGTTTTACTCCCTCTCTTCTTTGGGATTATTTTGATGTACAGTTGCTTGGAAGGACCATTGATTTAAGAAGCTTGATTGCTGAAAGGATGAACAAAGTTTTCAGAGACAATATTGAGTTTCTTTTTGATCGTTTCGAGTCACAGGATCTATGTGCAACAGTGGTAATTAAATCACTCTATTAGCACTTCTATGTAATACAACTGTTAAGTAATCTCATATTGGTTCAATTTAGAAAGTTTTATGCGTTGTTACATAGTATATGTTAGGGGTGAGCAAAAAACCGAGAAAACCGAACTGAACTGAACCTAGTTTGGTTGGTTCGATTTGATTCAAAGTTCGGTTTGGTTCGGTTAATTTTTTTGAAATTTCGGTTAGTTCGGTTCAGTTTTCTTCAAAAGAAAACCGAAATAACCGATATATATATATATATATAATAAATTTTATATTTATTTTATTTAAAAAAACTGAAATAACCGAACTGAAATATATTGGTTCGGTTTCTAAAAATTATGGTTCGATTTGTTCGGTTTTTGGGAAGCTCAACCAAACCGACTGATTGCTCACCCCTAGCATATGTTTCTCTGCACCTGTATCTGCCTGGGTTTTTGAACATGTTATTTGAGCTTGTCCTCATGCGTCCTTCTTGTTAATGCCACATCTGTTGTATCCATTGGGCTTAGCCATTTGTTGGTTTTGTTGCCGAGCATGTTGAGTATGTTTTTGTTTGGCTGCATGGGAGAATAGCGCTAAATAATTCATATCCATTAGATGCTTGAGTTATAGGCCTTTCCATCTACTGTCTTAGACTATTAGGTTGGATCCTTTAACAATCAATTATATCTAATTTTTCCATCAGTTTATAATCAAAACATTGTATTGGTTGCAGGAATTAGAAAAATTGCTGGATATCTTAAAGCACACCCATGAACTGCTTTCTAAAGATCTTTCTATAGACTCATTTGGTCTCATGTTGAATGAGATGCAAGAAAATATATCACTTGTGTCATTTTCTAGTCGACTTGCTTCTCAGGTGCATCTAAACTATTTCTGACTTTCATTCTCTTGGGAAATATCTGCGTGTGTACTAATATTTGTGTATGCAGTAATTTTTCCTATCTTGGTTCTGGATGCATTTTATAATATATTTATTTCTTAAAATTCCCATGTTCTGGCATATAGTATAACAAGTACTTTTCAAATATTGCAATTGTCTTGTAACTCTTTTTCCCAACTTTTATAAAACACCGCAGTTAACAATGTATCAATTCTATAGCACAAATTGTTCCAGAAAACAACAATGCATAGAACCTCTTTTAGACACTATAGACTATTAGAAGAAAATACACTGATATGGTGGTACACTTTTACAAGGTCAGAATTTGAGGATTCAAACTTATAATTCTGGGTTATTTTTGCCGGTTTTCACTCTATCAATTCTTTCTTATGCCTGTTAGATTTGGTCAGAGATGCAAAATGATTTCCTGCCAAACTTTGTTCTTTGCAATACTACACAACGTTTTGTCCGATCATCAAGAGTTCCCATTGTTCCTGTACAAAAACCTTCAGTTCCCTATGCCAAGCCCAACTTTTATTGTGGCACTCAGGTGAGAAGATAGTCACCATACTTTTATTGGAACTTCTCAATATGATGTTCTTGTTACTTTAGTTTTCCCCATATTTTTGAATTTTTATTCCTTAATGGTTGCATGATAGGAGTTGAATTCTGCACATCAGAGTTTTGCTCGCCTGCACAGTGGGTTCTTTGGAATTCCCCACATGTTTTCTGTCGTTAGACTTCTTGGATCCAGATCATTGCCTTGGCTCATTCGGGCCCTACTTGATCACATATCAAATAAGGTATCCCATGCTTTCCAATGTTTAACTTATTATTATTTCTTGAGTAGAAACAGAATTTCATGGACAATTGGTTCTTGGTCCTATTTGAAGGATATATTATGTCTCTTCTCATCTGATCCTTTTTTCCTGTAAGTGGTGAGGGTGGGTGGTGCCTCATGCATGTTATGATAATAAAGAACTTTTTAATCTCTTCATAGTGGGTTTTCTCCTATGACATATCTAAAACTTTGAAAGCTGATGCTGCAGTGAAAAATACATAATAGTATTGGATTAAATATTTTGGCTAGTTATATCTCAAACCTGTTCTTAACTTGTTATGTTCCCTCTTAGTGCTGAATTACTGCTCCCTGTAAGTAATTAAGCATGTTCTTTCATAGAATGGATTTTTCTAACACATTATAAAGCATCTGAAATTTTGGCCTCACAAATGTTTAACCTTTGCAGTGTTATGTTACTATTGATATATTCATCGCATCCCTTCATCAATATCAACACACAATTGTTCCCTACATCAGTTTATAAAGTATTCCATGTTATCCTGCTTATATCAAGTTTCCCAAAGATCAAATTCATTGAGGTTTTGTCTAATATTCCATCTTCTGCATGTTTCAGCTAACAACCCTTGAACCCATGATTACGGGATTACAAGAAGCATTGCCAAAATCTATTGGACTGCTTCCTTTCGATGGTGGTGTTGCAGGTACATAGTAGTGTCATATTTCTGGAAATGTCTTTACTCTTTTTACTGTTATTGCTGGAGATGTAAAAACATGCACATCTGACACTTTTACCTACATATTTTATTAAAATGCAAAATGTGCAAGGCACAAGAGAAAGACTTTCTTGGGATTAATGAATAAAAGCATGTGGGTATATCTAGTGTGATAATATTTATTTAGGGGAACTAGACATGTAAATGAAGTCATAAGAGAACAACATTTGATTCTTTATGCTCCAATACTACTGTCTATTGGCATATGCATGATTGTTTTTAGGACACCCAATATAAAAGTCTATTGGCATATACTCATTCAAGTCTTCTTTTATTAAAACATTCCTTTATGTGTTTGCTATATTAATATATTGCATATTTAGTCAAATTTTCGGTTTAATGTTGATCTGAGTCATTTTTTTAATTTTATGTGAAAATTCAAAAAATTAGTTCATCTGTTTAACTTTCTGTAGTCTATACTCAGGTTGTATGAGGCTCATTAAAGATAATCTTAATTGGGGGACAAAAACAGAGCTCAAAGCAGAAGTCCTTAGAGGGATAAAGGAGATTGGAAGTGTATTATATTGGATGGGGCTTCTTGACATTGTATTGGTTAGTATTCTATATTCTTCATTCAATGATATTTTAATTTCAACAACCGGTATAGATGCATAAGAGATGATAGCATCAAAGTTTTTCATAGCGTAATGATTTTCTTGTAGCATTGACATTCGGTGCTGTATAGTTGCATTTCTCCTCAGTTTACTTGGGCCTTCTGTATGATATATTAATTTTGCTTCACTTCTTATTTTCTTCATTATTCTTTTTGAACCTGCTATTTTCTATTGAAATATGGAACCCTATATGCCTAATCTTTTGATGGTGGGATTGGCTCTAAACCCATATGGAACTCTATGCATTATGCTTTTTATGGCAGGATGGACTTTAAATCCTTATGGAACTCTATGCGTTAAGCTTTTTATAGCGAAATCAACTTTAACCCATTCAAACCCATTACATTCATACATGGATAGCAATATAAATGCACTTTTACATCATGTTTGGGTGCAATACAACATTTTTTTATGTTAGTGTGAGAATTTAGCAAGAGTAATTCAGGAAACTTTTGAGATTTTGACCTTGCAGTTCATTGCTGTTGAGAAATGTTAGAGCAGAAAACTATCACAAACAAAAATATTTTGTTTTAGTGCAGATAGGATGCTTAGAAACCTTGCACAGATATCCCATATGGAGATTTTACTGGGGGCTGTGCCAAACTATGTTCTGTTGTTCAGGTTCACATCATTTGTCATATTATTGTCAAACTTATGTCGTCAAACTAAATGCCTTTTGCAAGCCTATGTTGCAGTATCACCATTACTGTAATATGATTAGATCCAAAGTTAATCCTGTTAGTGCAATAATTATTGTCCATTGCTTTTAGTTGTATGAAATTATTTTTATTTGATGAAGCATTGCAGAGTCTTTACATCGTCTCTCATTTTTTCCATCTTTCAATGTCTCTTGTTTGTGCATTTTTCATCACCTAAGGAGTATATAATATATTAAATAATTGTTAGAGCAAATAAAGATGAGAATTAAGAGGGTGGAAACCTGAAATGTAGAAGCTATTAAGGACTTCTTAATTTCAATTTATTTTGTTTTGTTGATTTCATCAACATTGTGTGCACAAATGTGGTGATGGCTCCTCTAATTGATTTTTGGTATGATTGAAAAATCAAAGTTTCTAGCTGCTTACAGTTGCAGTTTTATGTCTACAGAGGGAAGTTGATACTATGCATTTCATGCAAACAGCCCCATGGTTGGGCTTGCTTCCTGGTGCAGATGGGCAGATATTACATTCTCAAGATGGAGGGGAGAGTCCTCTTGTCAATCTCTTCAAATCATCAATTGCTGCAATGGTATCTAATCCTGGGTGTCCAAATCCCTCTTCTTTCTTCACCATGTCAAAACAGGCAGAAGCTGCAGGTGCCTAATATATCATTTACTCTGTATTGGTTATTATTTATCCCCAAAATTTTTCAACAAGGATTAAAACTCACGCCAGTTAACATTGTACTATCAGTAATAAAATTTTATCAGAAATGGACTTTGGCAGAGGGTTGAATTTAGGAAGAAAGAATGAATAATATAGATTTACAAGGAAAGGATCGAGAGGAGAATAGAGATGAGTGGTACAAGTTAAATAGGAATTCAGATCACAAGCATCTGGCAATATCCAGGAGCATTATTTTGATTTGCTGTTTTAGAGTCATGATGCTAGACTTCTTAATGGTAGATTACTTCTGTAACAGGACGAATGTTGTTGTAAGATGAAAGTTATCACATAAAGGTCTAGAGGACGTGCAAAGCCTTATGCAACAATTCACTAATCCCTTTTTGAATGCTTGTGTTCATGCGATTCCTGGAACTTAGCAACTTTAAATTTAACTAATCTTTTACACAGAACGCAATGAAAGGTCTTGTGCCTCTCTACTAAATGGAAGTTGGGCCAAAGACCATTCTTACAATGAAGATAAAAATAAGACTATTGTTACAATGAAGATAAACATAAGACTATTCTTACAATGAAAATAAAAATAACAGATGATTAATACAATATTTCCCATCTCTGATGCAAGCCTCAGTTTAAGTTTGCTCCTAGGCCTAAGTACAAAATTTGAAATGCTTTCGGACTTGGTGTGCATGGCTGAATAGCACAAGGAAGAATAATGTGTCAGAAAAATATTTATGCAGTTAATTACTATATTTGCACATCTGCCCTCGCATTCCTATTTAAAGTTTCATTTTTATTTTGATTTTTGTTTTATAGTTCTGGTGTCTCCCTTTTGTTTCAGATCTTCTGTACAAAGCTAACATAAATACTGGAAGTGTGCTGGAATATGCTCTTGCTTTTACAAGTGCAGCACTTGATAAATATTGTACTAAGTGGAGTGCCGCTCCAAAGACGGGGTTCATTGACATAACAACTTCAAAAGATTTCTACCGTATATATAGTGGCCTTCAAATTGTAAGGAACAAAGTTTTATTTTTATTTAACTTGGTATTAGATGATGTATCGAAGCAATCTTCTTCAGCCTAACTATCTAGATTCTTCGCACTTCTTCAGTCTATTTATAGATTCTTCATACATGAGATAAAAAAAAAAAAAAAAAATAGGTATAAACCAATATACTCCTTTCAACAACCATATGAATGGGCTATGGTCTTGTGATTCTTTTTATTATGTTTTAGTTATGCCAAAATAATTTTGTTGGATAACTAGTAAAACAGGGGTTACTATTCCTTGAATATTTTCTAGCTGGAAATCTAAATTTTTTTTTATTATTGCTAATTATATATTTAAAAAAAAAAAAAATTCAACAGATTAAAGCAGTTTATCATGAGCATGAATGCAAATTTTGTACTCACGCTTCCTTGCTGCTTATTCTTGAACTGCAGGGATACCTGGAAGAGTCTGATAGACCATCATTGAACAATCATGAAATGCTAGGTGATTCAGTTGCCTGGGGTGGTTGCACTATAATATACTTGCTCGGGCAACAACTACATTTTGAGCTCTTTGACTTTTCATATCAAGTCCTCAATGTTGCTGAGGTGGAGGCTGGATCACTATCACAAATGCACAAGAATCCTCATCTTGGTCTGGTATGGAAATTTACGTGAATTCCTAGAGTAGTTTTTGACATCTTGTATTGTTTATAGTGTCTTTTTTTTTTTTTCTAGGGCTAAGAACTCGTTACTTTTTAAACAAATGGTTGCCGATCATTATCTACGTTTTTTGCAGCATCTCAAGTTTTCATTGTGGCATAATTCTGATAAAAGACTAACAAAAATTAAGGCATTTCAATTTCATCTATCAATTAACATTAAATTTTGATTTTTTTTTTATTCTTTGAAAAGTTCTATTGATATCTGACCCCATATCTGTATTGTGGCCATTTACAAGGCACACCATCTCCATTACAAGTCATATCGTAGGACAGGGATGTTCCTAGGTGGACTAAATGTTGCTAATCTGAACTTTTTATCGATCCAATTGTTTAGAACTATGTATCTGCCTGATCTTAGCATTTCCTGACCCTGACAATCTGAGCCTTAACCACTATCTACTGTATACTGTTGTTAATTCAACATTGCAATTTGTGAATGATATCCTAAACCAACTCTATTTGTTAATTCAACATTGCAATTTGTGAATGATATCCTAAACCAACTCTATTTTACATGTCAATTAACGGAAATCCAGTACAAGACTATATTGCTCTATTATCTCTTGATTAGAAGAGATCATGTACAATAATCTTGTGCTTTCTGCTCTCCGAAATAAGTTATGATTTTTATATACAACGAAAAGTAGTGAAATATACAACTTCCTTTTCCCTATCCTTCTCATTCTGCAATATTTTTGGTTGGTTAATTAGTAATTACTTTGTTATTTGGAGAAGGGATGGGAAACTTTACTGGAAGCCATGAAGAAAGCAAGAAGATTGAACAATCATGTTTTCTCTATGCTAAAAGCACGCTGCCCTCTAGAAGACAAGACAGCTTGTGCTATAAAGCAAAGTGGTGCCCCTCTGCATCGGATTAAGTTCGAGAACACTGTTTCTGCATTTGAAACACTGCCTCAAAAGGGTGCCTGAATAAGTCCCATAATCCTTTCAACATCAGTTATTGCTTTTTTTCTCATCATATGATATCCATGATTACAGGGGTTATCAAGCTGTAATTGGTAAGGTGTTTCCTGAACAATTTGTTAAAGATGGAAATGAAATTGTAGTCTACCCATATAGGGAGGGGAGGGTTTATCTAACTCCCATTTGTTTTCTAACAGTAACAGATGTCTGTATAATTGAAATGAAGCTTATCAACTCTGTTTACTGCTTGGTTGTCTGAATGTGCTATTAAATCTCAATTTATATCATTAGAATTACTCAAAACTTTAATTTTATACTATCAATATTTCTAGATTATGATGGAATTTCTTCTAAATTTTATGTAATAGCCGAGTAAATTTATTTCATTGTGGTTCTAGACTGAAATATGCTAATTTTTAGTCTGCACAATAAAAAGGTCAAAATTCTTTGATAAATTAACAGTAGCAATCTTATTAAAATCAAATGACTTTATATACAATCAAAATCTATAAATGTCTTGAAATTTAATTATCATGTAGGAAATTAAGTAGTAGGATGGAATGGTTCATGGCTTCTAAATTTCTCCATCTGCTTGTGCTTTTAAAGAAAAAACCAAAGAATCAAAGGAAAGAGTTAAAAAGGATTAAAAAAAAAACGAATGCCTACCAACGTTTCTACTTAATAATTCAAAGGTGAATCTCGAAATTATGGTTTAATTTCATAGATAATGTAGAATAAGTGAGAATAATTACCTTTTATTATATGATTATTAAGCATTTTTTTATTATTTTTTCTATATATCGTGTTTATGTTTATGTCTTTATGACAAGACATGTATCATGGACGGTGTAATTAAGGTGATGCTTTAGTACACGTCTGTGCTGTTGTTATCCTACACTCGTATCATTGGCTTACGTGATGATAATTGATAAAAAGATTAATAATTTTAAAGAATAGACATGGAATATTTTGTTGTATTAATCCATATGGTTATGTTAATCCAATAATTGAATTTTGCAATAGCTATTGTTTGGAATTCTTTTTCTTTTCTTTATCTAAAGTGGGGGATTAAACGTTAATTACTTATCATATAATCAACAATTTTCCTTTTTTTTATTTTTGAATTTAAAAGTCTTAATGAAAGAGATTATTAGCATATAGTATGAGACGTATATTCAATTATTAGACTAATAGTTTAATGACTTTTGAGTATTAAAAAAAATAAATTATTATTAATGAAATTTAAATTAATTTATAAATTTAATGATGCAATCTAACTGAGTTATCTTACTTGTGAAATTGAATTTGGATTAAATTTTGATTAATGAGTTCCTCATCAAAGGAGAATTGAAATAGTACAACGTATTCCCTCAAATCAACTCAATTACATCTTTACTGGTAACAGAATACAAAGCAATGATAAGAGAATTAGGCAGTAAATAATAATGTTTTAATTCTTTATTGTTTCTTTTTTCCTTTTGCATATATCTTCTCTTAGCAATTAGCCAATTAGGGTTTTTATTCTCTTATTATTATTATTATTTTCAAGTTCTTGGATTTTCACAAGATGGGAATTGAGAAATGCACAAAGTTGACTTACTCGGCCCATAAATTTCCACTACTAACACTATTCTATGCATCAAATTTCAAAGCCAAATCCACTATAAATTTTGTGAGGAATTGGCCCACAGTAGCAAACTGGGTGGCTCAATCAAGTCATGGGGCAGCCACATACACACCATCGCCACTCACCATATTTTATTTATATTCTAACTTCCAAAAGGATAATCATTGCCATAAGAATTAACTTGTCTTTGTTCAATTTTATTGAATAATTTATTTATGATTAACTTTTTTTTTATTTATGATTGCATAATCACTCCATCCATTGGTATACTTTGAATAATTTTTCATATGATAATTATAACATCTAAAATTTAGTTTCCTTATTATTGAATAATCAAAAGAAAATGTTGTTGTATCTTGTAGATTAATTCCAAAACACTTTTGATGCATTTGTTTTATGGAAAATATTTTGTTATTCCTTTTCGATTGTAATATTGAAAATTAATTGAAGGAATTTAGAGTTATATTACAATAATATTTAAAATTATGAGGAAGCCACCAATATATATATATATATATATTCCTTTTAGAAAAGTTTAATAAATAAATTTATCTTAAATTTTATATAGTTTTTCAATTATATTATACATGTCAATTCTATCCTAATTCAAAAAGTTAATTGTAACGCTATTGTAGAGTTAAATTGAGAATAGTAATAAAAAAATAATATTAATTTGAAGAGAAAAGCAATATATTATCAATTTAATTTTTAATTTTTAATAAAAATTAATTAAGTTTCTTAACTTTATGAATTTTGTAAGTTACAAATAATCAAATTAATGACTTAATTAATCAATTTTACAAAGTTAAATCGTTCAATTAATTTTAATAAAAATTTAAATTTAATTTGATAATATAATATAATAAATTTAATAATCAATTTGATTTTTTAACTTTTTAATTAATAATTCTTTTAATAATTTTGACTTAGGATAGAATTATAATTAAGTTTCTAAATTAGGATATAATTGATATAAAAAAAATATAATTGTCAAAAATGCATATTCAAGATAAATTTATTTATTAAACCTTTAAAAAATAACATTTTTTAGAATGAAACAGCAAGTGGTTTTCTTTCAAAAAAAAATATTATATTGACCAAAACTTTTAAATGCTCTATAAACATATCTCAAAAAATATTTATTTATTTTTTAAAATAAATGAAACATTCTTGATGAAATAGTTTATTTTCCGTAAAACAAGATAAATAAATTTCTAAATTTTTATTTTTTTCTTATTATAACACGCAATGATGCAATATCATTTTTGCTTAAGCCATATTTAAAAATGATAATACTCTATTAAAGGCTTTTGATTTCAGATTTTTCAAATCATTGTGATTTTTATTTAATGATTTTTTAAAATATTTGTGTGAATTGGATTTTGACGTATATTTTTAAAATAATTTTATTTTATCAAAACATTTATTTTTTATCTAATAATAGTTGTGTCGTAGTTTATAATTTATTAAATTTATTCATCAAAATGTTTGAACTACATTCTATCATTTATAATCCTTATTCACCTAATTTTATAATCCCCAACCTTTATCCTTACTTGAAAACTATGCAAGAATTATATATATATATATATATATATATATATATAAAGTCAATTTTATAACCTCTTAAATTTTTTATTATGCATTTCTATAGCCACCTTGAGAATTTCAAATTCCAAAAAGGGCACATAGTGGTAGTTCAATGTTGAATTCCTCTTTTTCCATTAAAACCCACTTTGAGAGAGGCCTACCAAGTACTACACTAGTATATAAATAATTAAAAAACATTTTTGTATTTTATTTTAAAAAAGAATTTACATGAATTTTAAGACTATAGCCATGTGATTACCAAACAATAATTAATACAATTATAAAATGCAAAATAATTTAATAATTAAGAATAAATATAATGTAATAATAATAAAAATAAAAATAAATAACTATATAATGATGCATGAGAAGAAAGTCGTTAATATCAACTAATATCATGTGAATATAAAATAAAATATTATAGAAAGATTAAGTATATTATACTATATGTATAAAATATTATAACACATATTATTTTTCTCATTTATTTTTATTTTATTATGCATAGAAAAAAATTTCACTTATAATTTTATTTATTAATAAATAAACAGTCAATCACCATATATATATATATATATATATTTCAAAACTATCAATATTAATTAATGATTCTTACATTTGTGCTATATAAATTAATTTTTAAATACATTATTTTTTTTTGTAAGAGAATAGAAGATTAGGGCCAATTATCACCTTAAAAATAGATTTGGTCAACAAAATTTTTTTTTTTTAGCCATAACCTCTGAATTATTAAGTCAATTGCTTTATAATTAATTTATAACTTTATAATCTTATAAAAATAATTGATCCTAATAATTTTTTAGTATTAGAGAAAAATAATTTCTTAATAATTAATTATTAAAAAAATTAGACACTTTCCTAAATAAAAAAAAAGGACTCTAACCTAGCGCTCAATTCATGTGAAAAGAGTGTGCAGTACAAGTGAAAATCAAATTTTTAAAGCCTCAAAATTAACCAATAAATTACTGATTTCGTGACAATCAAATTATTATTATTTTTTAAATCACTCAATATTTATAGTTATATTAGATTATAATTAAATAAAAATTTGAGCTAGGTGAATCTATAAAGACTAAAACTTTTTCAATATTAATTTTTTTTATTCATAATATCTTAATTAAAAAATATTAAACTCTTAACTACTTAAATCAACTAATATTATTTTAATAAAATTATTTTTAAAATACCTTAAATTTGAGTTCTAACAAAAATCAATGGTAAATTTGACATTTTAGTTTTATCAGTGACAAGTCACTTTAAAAAAAAAAATTATATCATTTTTTTAACATATATTAAAATTATTCTTAATTTTTATTGGTATTATCATTCATTTTTCACGGATCATAATCAAATTTATTTAAAATAAAAATCTCAAAATTAGAGTTTATATTTATCACATAAAATAAAAATCTTATGGGTGGTGCTATAGCGGGATTGAGAATACACAGCAGCCTTTCATGTGGCCTACACAACAGCCCCTCACGTGACCCATTTTAGCTACTTAAATTTTTTTTAAAAATTTTTAAAAAATTATATTTTAATAATTTTTGATATAATGAATCTATTGATATATTTTTTTATGTTAAACAAAAATCATTTGGACAGAAAAAATTATTAGAAATGCGTTAAATCTAGACCGTTAAAAATAATATATAAAATTTTTAATGCATTTTTTTCTATCCAAATGATATTTGTTTAGCATAAAAAATATATCAATAGATTCATTACATCAAAAATTATTAAAATATAATTTTTTCAAAATTTTATAAAATTTTTTAAATAGGTAAAATGAGACACATGAAAGGCTGCTGTGTAAAAATATACAGCAGCCTCCTCAACCTTAGTAAAAAAAGGGTTGAGGGGGCTGCTGTGTATTTTTACACAGTAGCTCCTCATGTATCTCATTTTAGGTATTTAAAAAATTTTGTAAAATTTTTAAAAAATTATATTTTGATAGTGTTTGATGTAATGAATCTATTAATATATTTTTTTATACTAAATAAAAATCATTTGGATAGGAAAAAATACATTATAAATTTTATGTATTATATTTAACGGTATAAATTTAACTCATTTATAATACATTTTTAGCTGGCCAAATGATTTTTATTTAGTATAAAAAATATATTAATAGATTCATTACATCAAATACTATCAAAATATAATTTTTTAAAAATTTTATAAAATTTTTTAAATACCCAAAATGAAATATATGAGAGACTGCTGTATAAAAATACATAGCAGCTCCCTCAACCCGTAAAAAAAAGCTATAGTCACGACTTATTTAATGTCTTAATATTCTTTTGATGAATATATCATTTATTTCTCTCTTTATTATTAATTATGGCAACCTTTTTATTTCTTTTTTTTTTTTTTCTCTTTCTCAAATATTATTTATATATTTTCTTTCTCGTTATTATTATTTGAAAGTTGAAGAGCTTTTTTTTTTTAATATTTTCACTTTAATAATAATGATTTATGATAAAATGATGAATACTTAAATGGTAATATTTTTTAAAATTTTCAAATAAAAAATTGTAATATGTTTATTGAAATAAAATGATTCCAATAACTTGTTATATAAGGCATTAAAAAAATATTAGAAAAGAAACGTGACAAAATTTACGAGGTTCTATTTTCTCTTCATTTATTTTTTAATAATATAACTTATGGTATTTACAAGTTTCTATGTCATTAATTAATATCGATTATAAATTATATACAAGTACCTTTTTTTTTCTTTTCACAGTATATAAAATTTAAGTAATGTAATTTTAATATTTATAGTATTACATTAAAGGTCCAAAATTATTTAATAAATATAAAGTTATATAACTTGAAAATTTTATAATTATATTTATAAATATCATAATATAATAAAAATAGAAAAAGTATTTATAAATATAAAAATAAGCTACTAAAATAAGAAAATTAATTGACTCAATAATAAAAGATATCTGAGGAATATTTATTATAAATTAAAGATCATTATAAATGAATAATGAAATAAAAAAGTGCAAAAGTGGGATGAAATTTTTGAATGTAGTTTATAAGTAATATTATCATTTTATGAAGTAAAGAAGATAAAGTAAAGTAATGCATTTAACCATTACTTATTTTTTAATTTATATATTATTCAATAAAGAATTAAATAAAACATTGAATAATTACGTAATATATAGTTTATATTGCAATTGTTTTTTTTTTTTGAACTTTGTATAAAATATTAGAATTTTTTATTTGAAAATTTTAAAAAATTTACTATTTAAATATTTTAAGAGTCATTTTTTTTTTATCATAAATCATTATTATTAAAATGAAAATATAAAAAAAAAATACACTCTTCAACTTTCAAATAATAATGAAGAGAGATAAAAAAAAAATATAAATAATAATTGAGAGAGAGAAATAAAAAATAAAAAAGTTGTTATAATTAATAATAAAGAAAAAAATATTTATCAAAAAAATATTGACATATTTAATAAGATGTGGCCGCAATTTTTGTTTTTACTGGGATAACAGCAGCAAATCTTATATATTGCAAAACAGAAATTGAAATCAACAAAGAATAAAAAACACTTTCAGTTTACTTTCCACTTTCCAAAGCACTAAAATATTGCAGAAATGTAAAATAGGAGAGTATTTTCATGCCTTGTCGGCCATCTCTCTCTCTCTCATATATGAATGTAATGGACATGTGATCCATAATATATTAAAACCCAGTTGGATTTTCTTAATCATTGCCTTGAGGACCTAACGAACAATTTACTTTCTGTTATTCTTTGAGATAATTAGAAGAAGTTGACAATTGTAACCAGCCATTGCACATGATTTGTAATTCAAACACCCATTAAACAAAACCATCTCTATTATTCAAATCTCTGCTAAAATTTTTATTTTCTGGGATATTCAAATTTGTCTTCCCTGTTTTGTTCTGTTCCATTCCTTCGTTTTTCTATTGGGTTGGGTTATTTCCTTTCTTCTGGTTGGTCCTTCACCCAAGAGGTATGAAGAGTCATTCTTCTCGTTTTTTCTTGTTTTTGTACATGTTGTAGTCTTATTGAAACATAGAATTGGCTAGTTCTGCGATAAAATTTGATAATTATGCGGGTTTGAAAAGATGATAAATTATCTGGGTAGTTCAAGTTTTGGTCTTCTGTTTTGTATCCAGCCATGAATTTTCTCTTCTTTATGTGAATACAACATCTTGAGTGTATATTTTTTCCTTTTTCCACTTCTATTTGTTAGGTATGGAGAAAATATCATGTGGGTCTATCTCTATCACTGTATTTGCTCTTGTAGTTTTCCTTTTGGTTCATCAATCTTTAGGGCTTAATTTTGACGGTCAATACCTATTAGATATAAAGAGCAAATTAGTTGATAAAAATAACCATTTGAGTGATTGGAATCCCAATGATTCCAACCCTTGTGGGTGGAAAGGTGTGAATTGCACTAATAGTTATTACAATCCAGTGGTCTGGTCTCTTGATTTAAGCTATAAGAATCTCTCTGGTTCCTTATCGCCAAGTATTGGTGGATTGGCTCATTTGATTTATCTTTATCTTTCTTTTAATGGATTGTCTCAAAATATTCCAAAAGAGATTGGGAATTGTTCTAATTTGGAGGTTCTTGGTCTAAACAATAATCAATTTGAAGGTCAGATTCCTGTAGAAGTAGTAAAACTTTCGTCTTTGAAGATTTTCAATATCTCTAATAATAGAATATCTGGCCCCTTCCCTGAGAAAATTGGTGAAATTTCCTCCTTGTCACACTTGATTGCCTATAGTAATAACATCTCTGGATCATTACCAGCTTCTTTTGGCAACCTTAAAAATCTGACTACTTTTAGAGCAGGGCAGAATTTGATATCAGGAAGCTTACCTCCAGAGGTAGGCGGATGTGAGAATTTGCAGTATCTTGGTCTTGCACAAAATCAATTAAGTGGGGAATTACCAAGAGAGATAGGAAAGCTCAAGTATTTGACAGATGTAGTCCTTTGGGGTAACAAGCTTTCAGGGTCTATTCCCATAGAGCTAAGCAATTGTACAAATTTGGTGACTCTTGCTCTCTATGATAACAATCTTGTGGGTGCTATACCTGAGGAGCTTGGTGGCCTTCTGTATCTGGAGAGGTTATACCTTTACAGAAATAGATTCAACGGAACTATCCCAAAAGAGATTGGAAATTTGTCTTCTGCAACTGAGATTGATTTCTCTGAGAATATGTTGACTGGAGCGATTCCAAAAGAGTTTGCTAAGATAACTGGATTGAGATTGCTTTATCTTTTTGAGAATGAGCTTACCTTTGTCATCCCACATGAGCTCACTACTTTGGTAAACTTGACAAGGCTCGACTTCTCCATTAATAATCTTACTGGTACTATTCCTGTCAGGTTCCAGTATTTGAAGAAATTGATCATGTTGCAGCTCTTCAACAACTCATTGAGTGGTAGCATTCCACAAGGGCTTGGAATATATGGAAAACTTTGGGTGGTTGATTTATCAAGTAACTACCTAACTGGAAGAATTCCACCTTATCTTTGCAAAAATACTAACCTGTTTTTATTGAACCTTGGGTCAAACAACCTCACAGGTTATATCCCAAATGGTGTGATTAGCTGCAAGACATTGGCACAACTTTATCTTGCAGGAAATAAACTTATAGGGAGTTTTCCAACTGATTTGTGCAAGCTGGTGAATCTCTCTGGTATTGAACTAGGCCAGAACAGGTTTTCTGGTTCAATTCCTCCAGAGATAGGTAATTGCCATGTTTTGAAAAGGCTGCATCTCTCAGATAACTACTTTACAGGTGAATTGCCAAGGGAGATTGGCAAACTTTCTGAATTGGTGACCTTTAACATCTCATCTAATCTGCTTACTGGAAGGATACCACCAGATATCTTCAGCTGCAAGATGCTTCAACGGCTTGATCTCAGCTGGAACAATTTTTCAGGCGCTTTACCGAGTGAGGTAGGAGTCCTTTCCCAATTGGAGCTTCTCAAGCTCTCAGACAATCAAATTTCTGGCATTATACCTCTGGAGGTGGGTACTCTGAATCGCCTAACTGAGTTACAAATGGGAGGGAACCTATTTTCCGGTGAGATCCCAGCTGAGTTGGGTGGCCTTTCAAGCTTGCAGATTGCATTAAACCTTAGCTATAATAATCTTTCTGGTTCAATACCTGAAGAGCTTGGAAATCTTGTGTTACTGGAATTCCTGCTTCTCAACAACAACCATTTGAGTGGTGAAATTCCGGATTCCTTAAGGAACCTGTCTAGCTTACTCGGATGCAATTTTTCTTACAATGACCTAAGTGGGCCTTTACCTTTCTTGCCACTCTTTCTAAACACAGGCAACAGCAGCTTTCTTGGAAATGAAGGGCTTTGTGGTGGTCTTCTTGGTAATTGCATTGAATCTCCATCATCCTATCTCCCTTCAGATACAGAAGGAAAAAATGTCCGTTTTGGTGAAATCATTGCAATAGTTGCAGCTGTTGTTGGTGGCATATCTCTCATTTTAATTATAGTAATTATATACTTCATGAGACATCCAGTTGAAATTGCTCCTTTCCAAGATAAACCATTCTCTTCTCCACTTTCGGATATTTACTTTTCTCCAAAGGAAGGATTCACTTTCCAGGACTTGGTTGCAGCCACTGACAATTTTGATGATAGTTTCATGATAGGAAGGGGAGCTTGTGGAACTGTATATAGAGCTGTCTTGCCATATGGTCACACCATTGCAGTTAAGAAGCTAGCATCTAACAGGGAGGGAAGTACAATTGATAATAGCTTCAGAGCCGAAATTTTGACTTTGGGAAATATCAGGCATCGTAATATAGTAAAGTTACATGGATTTTGCTACCACCAAGGTTCCAATCTACTACTTTATGAACACATGGCAAAGGGTGGTTTGGGAGAATTGCTCCATGGAGCATCCTGTAGTCTTGATTGGTGGACAAGATTCAAGATTGCCCTTGGAGCTGCTCAAGGTCTTGCTTATCTGCATCATGATTGCAAGCCCCGAATTTTTCATCGTGACATAAAGTCAAATAACATTTTGCTTGATGATAAGTTTGAAGCTCATGTTGGGGACTTTGGGTTGGCAAAGGTGATTGACATGCCACAGTCTAAATCAATGTCTGCAGTTGCTGGCTCTTATGGCTACATTGCTCCGGGTAAGCTATCTTGTGATACTTTTTATTCATAAATCAGTATTGATATTTGCATACACTCCGCATGGCATAAACCTTCCATGTGAAGTATAAAACACTGATTTCTGCTAATACTTTGTCTGTCAAAACCAAAAGCAAAAAGTTACTAGACTGGAATAATTCAGAAAATAAGTTCCTCAAAATTTTTTGGCCACACTTCATTTGGTTGCATTATGGTCATACTATGTGTCGTGGATTCATTGATTGCTAGTCATATAATATTGATTTATGTCCAGTAAATTACATTGTTGATGAATAATTCTGGTCAAGCTCAATGCAGAATATGCATACACCATGAAAGTGACTGAAAAATGCGACATATATAGCTATGGAGTTGTCCTATTGGAGTTGCTGACTGGCAGAACACCTGTGCAACCACTAGATCAAGGTGGCGATCTGGTAACCTGGGTGAGAAATTACATTCATGTTCATTCATTGTCACCTGGAATACTCGATGATCGACTTGATCTAGAAGATGCAAATACTGTCTCTCACATGATTACTGTAATGAAAATTGCTTTACTTTGCACAAATATGTCTCCTTTCGATCGACCAACAATGAGGGAAGCTGTTTCTATGCTCATCGAGTCTAATAAACGAATAGCACGCATTGATTCATCTCCGAGTCATCATGCTAATTCGAGTGAAGCACATTTTGATTCATCACCAAGTCATCATGCTACTTCAAGTGATGAGCTGATTGTACATGTGCAATAAATAGTTTTGATATAAAATGGGATGATTTTTTAGCAGTTAATTCATCCTTAATTAGTATTATTAGTTGCAAAGAGCAGCACAGACTACCCTTGTATATTCCTAACAATTATAATGTTTGATTGCCTTGCATCCTTTTTTGCTACTAAACCAATATTAGAACTGTACTCTCAAAAATTTTCTAAGTCTAAGAACAATGAAAATGTGTAGAATTTTTTAGCTTTCTCTGTGTCAAGTGGTTCAAGTATAATTTCTAGATTATAAGGGTCCCTTTTAGATGCATCAATTATTCTTATTGAATATTTAAAGTTCTTGACTCTTAACATTTACATAAAATGAAATAATATTGCATTTATTTATGAATAAAAAATAACATAATAAAATATTTATAAATTAATATCATTGAAATTTATTAATTTTATTAATTAATTAAATATTAATTTAATTTATTAATTTAAATTAAAATCATAAAAAATTATTATCCAATAAAAACTATTCAGGTCAGAGGTTTTACTGTATTAAGATCTTGTTTGAATCTTCCAGCAAAAAACAGTCACTCAGATCTGAGGACAGTTGCGTATTAATATTTCCTTCCTTTCCAATTTAGAATTTAGAATTTTGGTAAACGGAATTAGAGAATATTTTTTTTACCAAATAATGACAAAAATAAAGCCAGCTCTGCAAAGAAGCTTGCATAGATACGTGTCAGAACCAAACCCAATATCCGAATACAAAAGCTACAACAACTGTTTAATCGCCGTACACTTCAACGGCCCAGATTTATCCTCACCGTCCACCACCTTATTTATATATTTATTTATACTCTCTCTGAACAAAACAACAAAAAAATATTTAGTTTTTGAAGAGGAAAAAAAAAATTACAAAATCGAAGAAGCAGAAAGCTCGAGAAAACCCCAATTTTAGCAATTTGGCGACGCTAGGGTTTTTCTGAATCGAGTTCGCTACTTCTTCAATAATATTTTTTTTTCTTTGTTTGGAGGTTTTGGATCTGATCTGGAATCGTGTTTGTTTGTTGTTTTGATGGTTGGATTTTGGCGCGGGAGCGGTTGATTCTTGTGGAGTGTTTTCTGGATTTAGGAGATCAGAATGATTTCGTTGCAGAACGGAGCTCGAGCTTCTCTCGGCTTGGCTCGCGATGAAGCCAGCTTCCAGGTGAAGCCTGAGCCATCGTCGTCTTCTCTTAGTCTTGTGCCTTTTGAGGGCCGTGATTCTCATCATGAAGGTCAGTTTTCTGTTGATCTTGATCATTCTCTTATATGTATGTGTGTGCTTAATTGGCTGTATGTAGCTACTGTTTTTAAGGTTTTTAATCCTTTTTTTTTTGTTAGATTTAGAAAATTGAAGGAATTCTTTGTCATTTATCTTATTAATTTCAGTTGAATAATTGTAAACAAAGAGTTTGATGCTCGTGTCTTCGCTATTCTGAGCTAGAGAGAGTAGGCTATGTAATGTTGATATGATCGTCATATGTTTATAACTTAAATGAATTGATTTGATACTCCCTTAATTTTTTTTTTTTTTAAATATGGATTGATGTGCTGTAATTTTTTAATGCAGTTGATGGAGACATGCACTTGGCCCTTGCTCATCAGATGTACAAGACTGGAAACTATAAGCAGGCACTAGAGCATAGCAATGCTGTTTATGAGAGAAGCCCACTGCGCACTGATAATCTTCTTCTTTTGGGTGCTATTTATTATCAGGTTTCTTATTTAAATATTTTTGGGTGCTGTTACTTTGTATCGCCATAGATGCTTGTGCTATTTTAATTGTTTATGGAACCTGAAATGGTCTAATTTTGAAGTTCTGTATTTTTTTTCTTTTGCAGTTGCATGATTATGATATGTGCATTGCTAAAAATGAGGAAGCTCTTCGACTTGAGCCTCGGTTTGCCGAGTGTTTTGGAAACATGGCAAATGCTTGGAAGGTAACACTATCTGTGTGGATGATTTTGAGCCTTAATGATGTGTTTTGGGTATTGATTTAGCTGTTACATTGCTGTTCGCACTTATGGTGTTGCTTGTCATTTAATACAGGAAAAGGGTGATATTGATCTTGCAATTCGCTACTATTTGATTGCCATTGAGGTTTGTACACACTTATCACACTTATTTTATCAAGTAGTTGATTCCTAGCTTATTCACTTAAAGAATTTTCTGGGAAGTTATGGAGCCGAAGGACTTCAATATGTTGTTTGGTTTATTTGAGATAAATTTGTATTTAAGACGCAGACTTCTAATGGGTACTTAGAATTCTTAAGTTTGTACTTTTCCCCCTTAAACCAGGCTCCTGCCAAAAGATTACGACCTTGTCTGCATGGATCTTGGTTCAGTCAAAAGGGATTCCTTGTCAACAAGGCTTTGTTGATATCTTGCTTAGCTTGTTTTAGATCATGTTGATTTATGTGCTTTGTTGACCAAAGAAAATCAACCTGGCAACAAATTTGATCATGAACAGATTTCATTTTTTATCTTGTTTACTATTTTAGACATCTTTATAATTCTTCCCTTTGCTAGAAATGAAGTCCAGCAATTTTCCTCATATGCTAGAAACTTAGACAGAGGATGAAAAAATTAAACATTAATAATGACCTAACCTAATGTGAGGAGAACGTCATCCATGAATAAGGGAGTAACTGGAAGATCTGTGAATAATTTTTTGTAAGTAAGCTTTTGCGACTGTAGGTACTAATCATAGATAAATCAGATGGACGGATTTTTGCAGCAAAAATTGTTCCTGGAAGGAGGGATACTTTGGGGGAAAGTTGGAGAAAAATTTCTGGAAGCACTCTACTTTGAAACCATGTAATGTGGACAACGGAAATTAATTTAAACTGGGCTGGTTGAGGGGGAAAAAGGGAAGAGTGGTTGTGTGGGGAAAGAAGAGGAAAAAGGGGGTGGGGTGCGCTATTTAGGGCAATTTTTCCATCCCTAGTTTCACAAACTTTTTGTTACTAGACCCTATTCATTATTAGTAGTGCTGACTCGGTGGCTATGGGGCTCAATTTTTTGAGGCTAATTGCCATACCTAATATTAGGTTTATAAATAAGCATTATGGATCCTTGCATTGCATATATAAAGCAGCAGGAGATTTGGAATCTGAGTTTCCTTTGATAATGGTTCATGTTGAAAAATTGACATGCAAGTTGGCTGTCAGATATAAGGCCTCTTGTTTGCCTTCTTTTCCCATGTAGTCTTTATTAATATGTTAAATCTTGTTTTGGTTCGTTTTCATGGCAGCTTCGACCCAACTTTGCTGATGCTTGGTCAAACCTAGCTAGTGCATACATGCGAAAAGGAAGGCTTAATGAGGCTGCACAATGCTGTCGTCAAGCACTAGCTTTGAATCCTCTATTGGTATATTTTGTCTTATGATTATTAAGATCATATTTTGTCTTATGATGATTATGATCATTTATTGATGCTCTAGTTAGCTATTACTTGGATGGCTCAAATGAACAGAGAATTAAGGATTTTGCTTTCTTCAAAGTTGTAAATTGTATGGTTTGAATGAGAATCAGCTGTGACCTAACTGACAATTGGCATGTAGGTTGATGCTCATAGCAACCTTGGGAATCTAATGAAGGCACAAGGGTTGGTGCAAGAAGTAAGTATCTAGCGTTGCCTCATGTTGTGTAGTTTCCATTGCCTTGTTCATAATGGTCAGGTGTGGATTAAAATTTTTTTGGGCTTTGGGATTTTGGTTACTTGAAAGTGTTGATATCTTTCTCCGCTACTCTGCCCAGTGTTAGGATTAGAATACTTGTTGACCACTTCCCCTTCCAATCATGGTGGAGGAAGTGGTCCACTGGCGACCTGTCATCCCAGTTCCAGTTAATCCAATACTGGATTCACCTGGCCCAAACTCGTACCCTTTCTGATGTCATGGAAGGAAGACAACCTTTCCATAAATAGATTTTTGTAGTGTGCATCTCACCTTTTCCAGTGAAGTTACTGATTGACATACTTCATGTGTGGAACTGTCTTGAATCACAGTTCGATACAGATATCGAGTTGTTATCTACAGGCCAGGGCTCAAATGATGGTTGGTCTAGTTGTAACTTCCATGTGCAAGACTCCAAATTGTCAGAATCTAACATTTTTGCAGGCATACAGTTGCTATCTTGAGGCTTTACGCATACAACCAACTTTTGCTATTGCGTGGTCAAATCTTGCTGGTCTCTTTTTGGAGTCTGGTGATCTTAACAGAGCTCTTCAATATTATAAGGTATATTTGATTCTATTTGTCCCTTTTTTCCTGCATTTTTTTTCCTTCTAGGCACAGTAAAATATGTTCCAATCAGATTTGGCTTTATTACTTCCCTTTTTTGGGTCTGATCAACTATCTGCTTGACTGCTTCAAATGCCTTTTTAGCGAACTACTGTTGTTTTATCACCCAAACATCATATCAATTCTTTCTTATGGTTATTGTATCAAAAGCTTTCGAAAAATTCCTTCTAGGTGGCTTTCAATTGAACTTTGACTGAATAGAAAGTAATCAGTTTGGTTCGTTTTGCTTTCATTTTGAGTTCGTTGTTGACTGCTGCTTGGAGTGCAGGCACTGTAGTTTGCTTTTATTTGTTATTTTTGGAGGTTTTATTGAAGTTATAGTCAACATGTGTAAATGTTTCTACATATATTGAATTTATGTAGTCAAAGTTTGTAAATGTTTCTACATGCTACTTCATTGTGAAAATATGCTGAATTTGATTTTACAATGTGAATTCCAGGAAGCTGTAAAACTCAAGCCCACATTTCCTGATGCCTATCTAAGCCTTGGAAATGTTTATAGGGTAAGCTATCATGGTTTTTTGTCCATTAGGTAGTGTGCAGGACTATTATTGCTGTACTGGAGTAAAAACAGATGTTTCTTTTGCTTTTCCAGGCCTTGGGAATGCCCCAAGAGGCTATTGTGTGCTACCAAAGAGCTGTTCAGACACGGCCAAACTATGCAGTTGCTTTTGGTAAGTTACTAGTGGCAGTTCGTGATTTTTCAGATGTTCACTTAGCATGTTCTTTGTTGATGGAAGCTGTTGCAATTTCTTTTTCATATCCTACATTTGGTTCGTCTTGTTGAGGTGGATGGTGGAATTATCATCTAATGTAGCGTCGCTTCTTCTCATGTCGTTAAAGGAATTAATACTTTCTTATTATTATCATGAAAAAGAATTGGTAATTGCTGTTAGATTTCCTTATTAGGGTCCTGACTATGGTCAATGCCTTCTTTCCTTACTTTTAACATTGGCTCTGTCAACTGCTTTGTTGTTCTTATTTTAATCGATTGAACCACTGGACACTAGAAGGTACTACATATTTGTTTTTATTTCTTCTTTATGATTTTAGGTCAAAGGCTGCAAAACACATTTGTATGTAAAATTTTACCTGACCGTATACATGGCACAGGAAATTTGGCCAGTACATACTATGAACGAGGCCAACTGGATTTGGCAATTCTTCATTATAAGCAAGCCATTGGATGTGATGGAAGATTTTTAGAGGCTTACAATAATTTGGTTGTTCTTTTTTCCTAGCTTTTTGCTATTCTGTTGGCTTGGAAATCACAGTTTGACTGACTTTAACTTCTCAATTATTCTCCATTGGAAGGGAAATGCACTAAAAGATGTGGGTAGAGTGGATGAAGCAATCCAATGCTATAATGTAAGTGCACTTCTTATTGTTTTTCAAATCATTTCTTTTTTTTCTCTGATAGGCTTCCATTTATATAGTTCTAATCTTTTCTCGACTCTCTCTGTCTTGTGTAGCAATGCCTTGCATTACATTCGAGCCACCCACAAGCTCTTACCAACCTTGGGAATATATATATGGAATGGTATATGATATTGAATTTCTTATATCTTCTTGAATTGTTGTTCATTTATGTCAACTAGTTATGATTTATGACAATAATTGAAATTTACATGGAGATTTGTGAATCCAGGAACATGGTATCTACTGCTGCTTCGTATTACAAGGCTACGTTGGCAGTTACAACAGGACTGTCTGCTCCTTTCAACAATCTTGCTGTAATATATAAACAGCAGGTAATGGCAGCTGAAGCACTCTCAGTTTGCCAGCTAGGTCTCTGATTTTTTTTGTTTACCCAAATTCAACATCAGCATTCGGACTTTGGATTTTTTGTTGTTCCTGACTACACTATTTTTATGGCAGGGAAATTATGCGGATGCCATATCTTGTTACAATGAGGTTCTCCGCATTGATCCCTTGGCTGCTGATGGACTTGTAAATAGGGGTAACACATATAAGGAGATTGGTAGAGTAAGTGAAGCAATTCAGGACTACATACGTGCCATAAATATACGGCCAAATATGGCTGAAGCTCATGCAAATTTGGCTTCAGCTTATAAAGACAGGTATTATACTGGAATACTCCATATTCCATGCCAAAATTTTCTGATCATCGAACTTTGCACTCTTGGAATAGCTTAAAAATATGCATCTTTAATCCTTTTTTGGGGGGGAAGTTTCTATTTGATTAATGAATTTAAATGGTGTAGCTGTTTGGCTATATTCAGTTATGGAACTATAGTTTTGCATCCATTAAGTAGATCATATGTTATGCAGTGGACATGTGGAGGCTGCTATAAAGAGCTATAGGCAGGCATTGCTTCTTCGGGCAGACTTTCCTGAAGCTACTTGCAACCTTCTGCATACATTACAGGTATCAACAAAATGAAACTGCGCTTAATTTGTTTTTCCCCTAATTTGTCTTGTTCATAAATTTTGGCACACTGGCTTATTGAAGCTGATCCGATGAAGAATTTTGGGGGAATTTTTTTTTTTTGTTATGTAGGAGAAACGTACTTTCTGAATGAACTAATGTGTTTTGAGGATACTCTTTTCAGTGTGTATGCAGTTGGGAGGATCGTGATAAAATGTTCACTGAAGTCGAAGGGATTATCCGCAGGCAAATTACTGTAAGAGTTATGATGTTCTTTTCTTCATAAGATTCTTCAGATTGTTTCCATCTTTTATACTCACATGAAGCTTGTGCATTTTCTGCAATAATTGTATCATTCCAGATGTCCGTTCTTCCTAGTGTGCAACCTTTCCATGCAATTGCATATCCCATTGATCCAATGCTGGCACTTGATATAAGGTAGGATTGTCATATTGGATTAATTTGCAATCATTGTGTCTGGCCTAAGGCTTCTCATTCATATTGGATTAATTTGCAATCATTGTGTCTGGCCTAAGGCTTCTCATTCTCATTTTTCCTTTTGCTTCTTGAAGTCGTAAGTATGCAGCTCATTGCTCCATAATTGCTTCTCGCTTTGGACTTCCTCCCTTCAAGCATCCTCCGCCAATTCCTATAAAGCGTGATTGTAGAAGTGAGAGACTCAGGATTGGTTACGTGAGTAGTGACTTCGGTAATCACCCCTTGTCACACCTCATGGGATCCGTGTTTGGCATGCACAACAAAGAAAATGTTGAGGTTCGAAAACTTGAATCTCTCTCTTTTTCTTGTTTTTTGCTGGAGGAGCTGCTCTAACATGCAGATCCCTTACTTCCTTCCTTTCTGTAAGAGTTTGGTAGAGCTAACAAATTGTTTCCAGGTTTTCTGCTATGCCTTGAGTCCAAATGATGGCACTGAATGGAGGCAGCGTATCCAGTCTGAAGCTGAGCATTTTGTAGATGTTTCTGCCATGTCATCAGATATGATTGCCAAACTGATTAATGAGGATAAGATACAGGTCCTCATCAATCTTAATGGGTATACCAAGGTATGGTCTATTTAATTCTTGTCAACAAGAAATTTTGGGTTGTGCAAGTTGAATCACTTATGTTGAAACATTAGAATGTCAACACTAGTCTTTGGTTTTGGATTTCTATACCTTCTCTTGCTGAATTTTCCTTTGGAGTTCTTTTCAGCCCTTTTTTGATTGACAAAATTATTTTGGGATTTCAAGTACACGTGGATTATATATTGATTCAACTATGATTTATCCAAAATAGTTTACTTGTGAAAAAAAAAATCTTAGAATTTTAGACCCCAGTTTGGATCTTTTAACCACAAATTACATATCAATTATTGTATTGAAAGCATAAGTTTTTTCTGCATGATTAGATTCAGTGTCCTGCAGGTTCCTCATTTTTAAAATTTCACAAAGAAATGAATGATATTTCGAGAAAATAAAATTTATTTTGTGAAGTTCTCAAATTCAACAGTTTATCAAGTTTGGAATTAACATTATAGTGTTTCAAAGCTTGGGGATTATGTTGTAATAATCTCTGAAGCTCAGGATGCTGGATGTAATAATCCCTTAATTTCTTCTTACCAATGAACTATTCATTCTTAGATTGTCTAGTGGCATAATCTTATTTCTTATTCATGTATTTCAGGGGTGTAAACTTTACATGCAATTATTCCTCACTTATTTCTCTGTGTGATCATGCAGGGTGCCAGAAATGAAATATTTGCTATGCAGCCTGCACCCATACAGGTCTCATACATGGGATTTCCTGGGACCACAGGAGCTACATACATAGATTACTTGGTTACTGATGAGGTGGGAGATTGACCTCAATCTAATATCAATATTTTTTGTTCTCTTGCTTTCCTTATTTGTCTGATATATGCTCTCTTCTTGCAGTTTGTTTCACCTACTCGTTACTCGCATATTTATTCAGAAAAGCTTGTTCACATGCCTCATTGCTACTTTGTGAATGATTATAAACAAGTATGTTCTTATTGAAAATCTTCTATATGCTCTGAATCATGTTTTATTTTTCTCAATTTTGTGACCCAAGTCTCTGAAACTGCTAATTATTATTTGTCAGAAAAATCTAGATGTCTTGGATCCAACTTGCCAACACAAGCGATCAGATTATGGTCTGCCAGAAGATAAATTTATATTTGCATGCTTCAACCAATTGTACAAGATGGACCCTGAAATCTTTAATACCTGGTATCATAAAGATGGCCTTAATTTCATTTCCTATATGTGCAATGTAGGACTTTCAGATATCTCACTGTTTTCTATTATGTTTGATTGTTTTAGGTGCAACATTCTCAAACGTGTACCCAACAGTGCACTTTGGCTCCTTAGGTTCCCAGCTGCAGGGGAAATGAAGCTTCGTTCATGTAGGTGAACTTGTTTTATTTCTTTGTATACAATTGACATCTTTTTACTAGGGATTGGCTGAACTTCACTTCGTGCATATTCACACTTGATATGTGGTCAAAAGTTTTCACTCTATAGTCTAGAAAGCAAAGGGAAAACAAGTTTACTGTACATGTTGAATTCTGGTTTCACGTATAGTTTGGACTTTTTTCAGATGCTATGGCACAAGGGGTGCAGCCGGACCAAATCATTTTTACTGATGTCGCCATGAAACATGAACATATAAGGCGATCTGCTTTAGCAGATCTATTCCTGGACACGTAATTACTCTCTTATTTCTCTAGCTAATCTATCTATTTAACCATCTGTATATGTTTCATTTGCATTCTAAAGGCAGTTGATTTTATTGCTATCTTTTTGGACACTGATGGTTGGATTTTTTCTTTTAGGCCATTATGTAATGCACATACCACAGGGACAGATATTTTGTGGGCAGGTTTACCAATGGTAACACTGCCCCTCGAGAAAATGGCTACAAGAGTTGCTGGATCACTGTGTATTGCCACTGGACTTGGGGAGGAGATGATTGTTAGCAGGTAGGCAGTGTAATTCTAAGTGCATGCTGGTGGAAAGTAAGGAGAACGAAAAGTTCTTGATAAGATAGATTATTTTAGATTATCATTTTAGGTACCTTTTCTTTATTGTTGAGTTTCACTCTGGCTCGGTTCCTGTCAACACTTATGTCCAAATTATACTGATTTATTGATTGACCTTGTGACAGTATGAAGGAATATGAAGAGAAAGCAGTGTCCCTGGCTTTGAATCGGACAAAACTCCAAGCTCTAACCAATAAACTGAAGTCAGTCCGACTGACGTGCCCTCTATTTGATACAGCACGCTGGGTAAGCCCAATTTTGTGAAGTATTCCTGATGTTAGTTATTGTTTTTTTCCTTTGCCTGCCTATATTCTATTCTGTTTAATTTATACATGTAATGATAATTATACAGGTTCGTAATCTGGAGAGAGCATATTTCAAAATGTGGAATATCCACTGCTCTGGCCAGCGGCCGCAGCACTTTAAAGTTACCGAGAATGATTCAGAGTTCCCTTGCGATGGTTGAGAGGGGAGTGAATAGTCGGCATTGTAGATAAGGACAAGAGAAAATGATAGTGTATTTAGGAAGAAGATATTGGTTAAATTATTCAGATAATGGAATTGTGATGTGTTAGTGATAATCAATTATATTAATGCGACGAAATTGAGAATGAAATGACAGATTCATGCATTTCATTTTTTTTTTTTTTGGTTGTGGGTTCCATTGTGATGAAAATATAATCAAATGTATTTTTAATTATCTTTTGCGGTATTAAATGTTAGCCTAAATCTATTTCTAAATTATTATTAGGGTAAATTTGTCTTTTAGGTTTGAGGTAATTAATTAAGATATTTTTGATTTTTTAGAAATTAACTAGTGAGTGTTTGATAAATTGATAATTTTTTTTTTCTGTTAGTTATTAGGTTGTTATCTCATAGTCGCAGTTACAAAAATTTTAATTTAATTTTTTTAGAAAAAAATTATTTAAATAAAAAATTTAATTATTTTTTAAAAATAATATTTAAATAAAAAAATGAATATTAATATTTATTGTTGTGGTTTACTGCAATTATTTTAAAGACTGTATATTTGATCTTTTCCTTTCATTTATTTTTCATTAAAAAGTAATTAAAACAAATAATTTCAATTATATCATCATCATCAACAATTATCACAAAACCTGAGTAATGGTCCTAATGGAGTTCTTATTTCTATGGTAGAAAAGGAGATTCAATAGAGACCGGTGCCATGAAAACAATTTTCCTTTTAAAAACCTGGGAAATGGAGCTTTTAAAATTTTCCCTTTTAAAAACCCAAGTGATGGAGCTTCAATAGAGATCGGTGTTATAAATGATCGCCACAGCTCTTCACCGTGGTTAAGGTCGCATCTCTTGATGCCGCCCCCGCCATGTATTAGGCAGAGACTAGCTCTGCTGCCATCGCCTCCAATAGACCTGGCAAATGAATCGGAAGTTATTAAAACTGCGAGTTAAAAATTTTGAAAATTTTTTTTTAGAGAATCTGTATCTACACTCATGGTTCAAATTCAATTTATAGATATATCTGTATATATTACAATTATATACTTAATGATTTATAAATTAAAAATTATTATGAATTATAAAAAAATATAAAATTATTTAATCAGTGCTTAAATATAAAAATTTCAAAAATAAATATATTAGCATATAATAAATTAATAAAGTAATTACTTATTAATATAAATAAATAAAATTCAATTTAAAAAAAAATAATAAATAATTTAAACAATAAAATCCATAATAATATCAAGAAAATTTAGATGGTACGCATGTGGACACGAGTCGGATCGACTGACTTATGAGTACATAAATTCAGGTCTAAAAATATTTATAATTTTTTAAGTATTTTTTCAAATTTAATACTTATTTTTTTGTATTTATTGGCGGGTATTCATAGATACAGGTTCATTTTTGCCTATTCTAACCTATTCTAACCTCCAGTAAACCACACCGCCAATCACCTGCGCATCTTTACTGTGGCTGCTAATCCAGCCGATTTGATCACTACTTCCTTGCAGCCACTCCATTTCTTTATATATATATATATATATATATATTGAATTTTTTTTATTTTATATATAATTGCTTTTTAATCTTTAAAATTTGATTTAATTATTATATATATTTTTATTTGAAAAAAATAAATAATTACTTCTTATATTTTCATTTTATTTTAATTAGTTTATTTATTTTTATTTCGTTAAATAATTTAATTCTTTCATATATTTTTTTTAATTAAATTTTAATAAGATGATTAAATAATTATATTTTTTCATTGTTCATATTTTTATTTTTTAGATAAATTACCTTTTAATCCTTAAAATTTGAGTTAATTAATAATTGTGTCATTATTTTTAAAATTTAATTAAAATAAAAAAATTAATTTTTTGGTGAAATACTTATATAATTTTTTTTATTTTTAAACATTTATACAGTTTTTTTTATTTTTAGCTTTTTGTATATTTAATTTTAAAATTAAAATAATAAAATTATTTTTTATTTAATTAAAATAATTATTTTATATAATTATTTAATTTATTTTTTATATTTAATTTAAAATTAAAATAGGTGAAATTACTTTATATCTATTAAAATTTACTTTTTATTTAAAATAATATTTTTTCTATATTTAGTTAAAAAATTATTTCTGGTACATTTAATTAAAAATTAAAATAATTTTTTGAATATATTTAATTAAAATTAAATAATTAAAAATATATTTTTCTTATATATATATAAAAGATAGTGATTTTAATTTTAATTAAATATACAAAAATAATTATTTTGATTAAATAAAAAATAATTATTTTAAGTAAACATACAAAAAGTAATTTTTAATATATGAAGAGTAATTTTATTATTTTAACTTTAAATTAAATATAAAATAAGAAAATAAATTAAATAATTAAATAAAAAATAATATTTTTAATTAAAATTATTTATTTTAATTTTTAGTTAAATAAATTAAATTTTATTTTTAGTTTTTATTTATTTAATTTTAATTAAATAAAAAAAGCCAAAATCTGAACATTAAAAAGAAAAAACATTTTGATTGTTTTGTTATTATTTTTTTAATTTTTAATAAAAAATGAAAATTTTGTACAAAATGATTAAATTATCTAGTTGAATCAAAGTATAGTAATTAATTAATTTTTTAAAATTAAGAATATAAATATTAATTAGATCAAATTTTATAAATTAAAAAATAATTTATTTTATATATAATATAAATAGAAGAAGCAGTAAATTTTTTTATTTTTAAAGAAACGGTAATATATATTTAAAATATTTTTTTTATTTCTATGATATAAAAGGTGGAATATTTTAGTTTTTTATATATTTAACAGGAAAAGGAAAAGATTAATTGTACTGATAAAATTAAAATTTAAAAATTAATTAGTGGGTTTTTAAAAAATAGAAATGATTTAATTAATTATGCCAAATTTAAAAGATTAAATACTAATTTATTCTTATGACTGAGACCTAACAAAACCGAAATGCTCTGCTCCTCCAAACTCCTCTCCAAAACCACCACCTCCACCATCTACCTCCGCCACCTCAAAACCCTAACTCCCTCCACCACCACCACCACCACCACTTCCATCGCCAACAAAGACGCATACTTTTCCTTGATACACCATATAACCAACATAGTGCGCCGTGACATCTATCCGGAACATACACTCAATAAACTCAACCTCCCCGTAACCTCCGAGCTTGTCTTCCGCGTTCTACGCGCCTGCTCGCACTCCCCTTCTGAATCCCTCCGCTTCTTTACTTGGGCCCGCGCCTATTATTCCCCTACCTCCGTCGAATATGAAGAGCTTATTAAAACACTTGCTCGCGCGAAACGATATGCTTCTATGTGGAAACTCATTACCCAAATGAAAGACCAAAATCCCAAGTTCAGTATTTCCAGTGATACTGTGTGTTCTATTATTGAAGAGTATGGGAAACATGGACTGATCGATCAGGCCGTGGAGGTTTTTAATAAGTGTAGTGGTTTAAATTGTGAACAAAGCGTCGATGTTTACAATTCCTTTCTTTTTGCTCTTTGTGAAGTTAAAATGTTTCATGGAGCTTATGCGTTGATTAGACGGATGATTAGGAAAGGTTTGGTTCCTGATAAGAGGACTTATGCCGTTCTTGTTAATGGGTGGTGCTCCAGTGGGAAGATGAGAGAGGCAAAAGAGTTTTTAGAAGAAATGAGTAAGAAGGGGTTTAATCCTCCTTTGAGAGGAAGAGATTTGTTGATTGAAGGATTGCTTAATGCAGGGTATTTGGAGTCTGCAAAGGAAATGGTTAGGAAGATGACTAAGGAGGGTTTCGTGCCGGATGTTAATACGTTTAATTCTTTGATAGATACTATTTGTAATGCAGGAGAGGTTGATTTTTGTGTAGATATGTATCATAGTGTATGTAAATTGGGGCTTTGCCCTGATATAAATACTTACAAGATTTTGATTCCTGCTGTTTCAAAAGTTGGCAGGATTGATGAGGCTTTTAGGTTATTGCATAATTCAATTGAGGATGGGCATAGACCATTTCCTAGTTTGTATGCTTCAATTATCAAGGGGATGTTTAGGAGAGGGCAATTTGATGATGCCTTCAGTTTCTTTGGTGAAATGAAAGTGAAGGGGCACCCTCCAAATAGGCCTGTATATACAATGTTGATAACTATGTGTGGACGAGGAGGGAGATATGTGGAAGCAGCTAATTATTTGGTTGAGATGACTGAGATGGGTTTGACTCCAATTTCAAGGTGCTTTGATATGGTTACTGATGGGTTGAAGAATTGCGGGAAGCATGATCTGGCTAAGAGGATAGAACAGCTGGAAGTGTCTCTTTCAAGAGTTTGATTGTATCAGTGATGATGACAATTTCTTCATTTCAGATAGATTTTAGTAGAAATGTAAACCATTGAGCTCATGGATAGTAAAAGTGCTGCTTGAATTTGAAAGCTGGCTGGCTTTGGAATGGTAGGTTCCTGTCTGTTATTCCCCAATTTATAGTTGGATGTCATTTATTTCTTAATTCAACAATTGGAAATTCTCAAATATTAGCCTCGTTTAAGTTGTGTAACTTTTCTAAAGCTGTCTTTTGCTGCATGTAATTCAGACTTGGAATTTCAATATTTGTGTGTGATGCTGTCTAATGGTTTTTACCTACAATTTAAGTCCTATGCTCGAATGATATTGTTGCATGGAACAATGTTTTGTTATCATTCTCTGTGGATCAGCCTAAATTTTTGTTTCTTTTCTTCCTAAGTTTGCATTGTAACCTCTCTTTGATGACGTGATTGATAATTGTCATGAAAAATCTCAGGGACATTCTTTTCCATTTAAGAGCTGATTTCATAGTATAAATAGTAGAGGTGAAAAGCGTGGGGCATCTTGAAGTGCATCTTTCTGTTTTCTTGTTAGATATGTGGTAATTTTCTTCTCTATTCTCATGCCGAGTATTACTATGCAACTCTTTCTTTTCTAGTTTATTTTAGGGGTTTCTATTCTGTATTTGTTAGGTGGTAGCAAAAGTATGTGAGATTCTGGCTTGAGCCATGGTATTAAGGTTATCTCTAACATAGCAATTTGCAATTGGTAACCTCTCTTTGTTTTATTTTATCATGGAATTACAAGGAATACAGAACACCATTGTCATAGAAGATTACAAGTCCAAGTTATTTTATGCATGTCTCCTTACTTGCTGCTCCCACCAAACTGTTTCTGAAGATAATTGACGACATTCTTGTCTAGTTGGAAGGCCTTAGCAAGAACATCAGGATTAATAGGTGGATTTGATCCAAAGGTTGCATTTGCAATAGTGATAACACCAGGATTTTGGCTGTTCAGGCTAGCAAAGGCAACTCCATTCGTCTTTGCAATGTTGAACTGAAAGTGAATAAGGCCGATTGGAAATACAAAAACATCTCCTGGCTTAAGGATTTTGCTGATAAGACGATTTGGGTTTGATGTGACAAAGCCAGCATAAAGAGTGCCCTCGAGGACTACAAGGATCTCTGTGGCACGAGGATGAGAGTGAGGAGGGTTTAAACCCCCGTTTGGTGCATAGTCAATACGAGCGAGGGAGATGCCAAGAGTGTTAACTCCTGGTATTTGGTCAACATTCAAGAGAGTTACATTTGATCCTATTTGATTCCCTGTATTTCTTGGAATGTTTAGTCCAGAAAATGAGAAATCATTTGCTGTAGTGAGGTTTGGATTCTTGCAAAATTTTCCATTTACAAACACTGCATATGACAAAAATGATCGTCAATTATCTCCATGCAATGTAAATCAAAATAAGAATTCCGAACAGACATTATGTTAGTAGTAGTAATGTCAATTTTTAAGATAAAATTATCATAAACACAGAAACAGAAACTAGAAAGAAAGCAGAAAAACTGAAGCAAGATTATACCAGCATTCTTGGGTTCGCCTATTGCTACACAAAAGTCCTGGAGTGGGCTAGGGTCATAGGCAGTGGCATATGAGAAAGCCAAAACCCAGACTGTGAAGACTAGAAGGAAATGAACACCTTTCATTTTGATCAGACTTTCTAGCTAGCTTTACTTCTTAAGTGAGGGCTTTGTGATGGTGAGAATTCTTGCATGATTGCAGTCCTATTTATAGGTGAAAGTCTTCGCACAGTTCTGTGCTTACATAACTACACTTATAATAAAATAATTTCCTGTTTTACATATTTGCTCTCTGTTTTAACTAAATTTTCAATAATCTTAGACTAATTCACATTATTAACACGCTGTTTGAAAACTTAGATTTTGAAAGAATTCAATTCAAATGAATTCTATTTTACCAATTTTCATGTTTGGAATGGGATAGTTTATAAAATGAATTAAAAATAAATGATGTTAAAGTAAATAAAAATCATGTAATTTCTCAAAATTTTAATTTAATTAAAATTTGATTTATCATTAAATTACATAAATATATGATATATAATCTCATAAAGTTTCAATGTTATTAGTTATTGTTAAATAAATATAGATAATTATGAAAATAAAACAAATTGAATTCATTAATAATTTACAGTGTTTCGAACAATTCTTACACAAGAATTTAATTCAATTCTATAGAATTGAATTATTTTAAATGAGTTTTTCCAAATGGAGCCTAAGTTGCTGAAAGCGTAATTTTTATGAGAGATTTTAAACGGTATACTTGAAATTCTTTAATATTATAACCCAACTAATATCTAATCTTGCACCTGAACTCTCAAGGAAAGTGATGTTTTTGGTTGCTTCTGAGTCTGATGGCTGCCTAAATTGTTTTATTATTTCTAATGATAATTCTGTGTTAATATTAGGTATGCAATAACAAGAAATCTGTTTTTTCAAGGAGTGGTTTTGGTTGGTTATCTACTTGAAGCTATGATCCAATCTAAGAAGAGTTCTGTACTTTTCAAGGTTCAACTCTCATACAGTAGGACTATAAAGAAATGGAAGCAGATGAACTTGGCTGGCCACTGCCACAAAAATGATAACTAACCCTTTTTTTTTCAAAGGAAAATATTATATATTGCACATTTTCATTTTTATACTCAAAATCATTGTATGGAGAACACCATGTGCAAAGTACAATCTAGTTTTTTAATATTTTTGGAACTTGGGCATTACATTCCCCACAACAGTAGTCTGGATTTTACCTTAATTTGTACAAGGATTGTGGAAGCTCTTGCCTAGGTCAGGTTTATGTGGAGTTGTAGATCTCTCTTACATGGGAAAGATTTTACCATTCAAATTAATCTCATTTTATGTGAGAGAAATTCTCGTGAACTTCATATAGAATAATAAAAATTTTCATCATGTATGTATTATTTTTAGCACTGGTAAGATTTATAAACTGTTAATTCTTCTGGGTCATAATGGAAAGTAATTAATGATAAATATTGTGGGTGGGTGATGAATGCTGAGATTTTTCAATTAGGCTTATTATTGAGATTAAGACTTTACTTTCTTTTCATATTTTATATATTTTCTGAGACCATCCAAAATGAAGCAATTTTAGAAAGATACATAATGTTTAAACAAAAAGTTAATGTTTCAATTGGCAAACTTCAACAATATTCAGAACCCCAAATTTCAACATGAAGAATAGCATAAAGCTTCATTTTATTCAATTAATTCAAATGGTAAAGCAATAATACAAGCAACAATTTTAACTTTTTGTTACATCGAAATTATAATACAAACAACATTAATCCAACATCATTTCAAACAAATTACAAGAAATTATCTAACGAGTCATTCCAATTTCATGCATGTCTCCAAAGCTAGCTTCCCCCAAACTGTTTTTGAAGATAGTCGACAACATTCTTGTCCAGTTGGAAGGCTTTAGCAAGAACATCAGGATTAATGGGTGGATTAGGTCCAAAAATTGCATTAGCTATAGTAATAACACCAGGATTTTTGCTGCTCAAACCAGCAAAAGCAACCGCATTTGTCTTTGCAATATTGAATTGGAAGTGAATGAGTCCAATTGGGATCACAAAAACATCTCCTGGGTATAGGAATTTAGTGATCAGTTTATTAGGATTTGATGTCACAAAACCAACATAAAGGGTGCCCTCCACCACTACAAGAATTTCTGTAGCTCGAGGGTGAATGTGGGGAGGGTTTAAGCCCCCATTTGGTGCAAAGTCAAGACGAGCTAAAGAGATGCCAAGAGTACTTAATCCTGCTATTTTATCAACATTTAAAAGAGTTACATTTGATCCAACTCGATTACTAGTATTCTTTGGAACATTGAGTCCTGAAAAGGAAAAATCATTTGCTACGACAAGATTTGGGTATCTACAGACCTTTCTATTAACAAACACTGCATTATAGAAATATTAGTTATATATTACTTTCATAGGCTTTAATTTGGGGTTCAACTGAAAACTTTATAGTTTGCAACCTAATTAACAAAATTAAAAATTAAAAAAACTTAAAATAAGCTTATACCAACATTCTTGGGATCATCAATGGCTAAACAGAAATCCAGGAGAGGGCTAGGATCATAGGCAGAGGACAGTGAAAATAAAAGCCAAGACTGTCAAAGATAAAAGAAAATAAACACCTTTCATATGTTTGTTAGGACATTTCTTTAACTTAGTAGCTTTAATTGTTGAGTCTAAAGCCTCTTAAATGTGAGAAATGCTTACAAGAAAATAGATTAATATTTATAGGATCAAAGTCTCTGAATTGTTCCATCTTCTATGCCATTCTTTATATTGGCTGATGAAAGCTTGCTAAGTAAGTCTTTAATGGTTATCTGTTTTTTCTTTTATTATTATTTATTTTATTTCTCCCTCTAGAAAGACTTTTTATGAATTATTTTTCTAGATGGACTTGGTTATTTTTTGTTTCTCTATATATGATCTCCTCATTTTTTAAATTAATCAAATTTATATCACTTGGATTGGTTCAACTCCACATAGCAAAAATTGACACTGGTGAATTGGTGATTGTGCCAATTCTTTACTATTAATTTCATCTAACTAATTATTTTTGGCTCAGTAATAATATAAAAAAAAAATTATCTTTAAAATTAAAATATTATAAATAGCAGATCTGGCCTCTTAATTTTGAGGGGATGATATAAATTTTTTTAAAAAAAATTAAAGAACAAAATTATTTTAAAAAAAAATTTTAAGTTATTTTTCAATATATATTAAAAAAATTTTAAAAATTTTAGGGGATGACAGCCACCTGTCTAAAAATATGTCCTAATCTCCAATTCATGCCCAGTTAACTAAAAAAAAAAATTAAATATCAATCTCTTGTCAAAATTCAAAACTTGTTCACCTTCCATGAAAATTGGAACAGGTAAACTTTTATTCTTCATATAAGCAAAATTGTAATTAGTAGCGGGGGAGGTAACCAAAATTCAAAGTTCGAAAAGACATTGATTTTAATAAGTAAAAATTAAAAACCGATCAACTGATGAAATAGTCCAATTTCCAGGTGTCTATATCAAGAAAAGTTCATGGGCTATTGGATTAATTAAAATTTAAATGGATATAATTGAATATTGTAATCAAAATCTGAGTTGGATTAAAAAATATTTAGATTATAATAACTAGATAAGTCTTTTGTTACAATGAATTTGAATGTTGATGAAAGTGATATCTGTTTCGAAATGAATTAATTAAGCTCTTCCTTGCTCTTTGTTCTTCTTCTTCAATTTTTTTTAGATAAGAAAATTCACTTTAATTTGATCATTGAATTCAAAAATAACACTTGACAAAGATTAATTATTGAAGATTTGGTTAAATTAAATATTAAAAAAGACTTATTATGCAACAAGAATGATAGTAAAATGACAGTTTAATTAGAGATTAATAAAATTTTAACATGTGTAGTAAAACCATACAAATAATTAAAACTCAAATCCATCTAAATAATAACAATAATTAAATCTCAAATTTAATTAAGATATATTAATGAAGGCTTAATTAGGACACCTAATCCATAAAAAAAAAAAAAAGGACTGAAGATTTAGGATTATATTATTTGTCTTACTGTGGCCCTCTATTATTTATTTCTATGTGACTAAAACGCTGAGAAAGATGGCATTCAAAACTAAATTAAATTAAGGGTCTGAAACATACATTAATAACCAGAAATTCATCTTAATTAATGCTCATCTTAATGAATATTATTTTTGAAAATTTATATTACATTAATAATTTTATCATCGAGTATAAGAAATTAAAAATTTAAATTCTAACAATCTATTTTTTAAAAGAATTTTAAATACATGGATGAAAATAAATATTATATTTCAATCCCCTATTTCATATATATATATAGGAAATAGTTGGTCCCAATATTATTGTACATCCACGTCTGAAAATAGTTTTCACTACCCAATAAATAATAATAATAATATTGGAATATATCTTAGTAAAAGCATATTCCATTCTCCACGTATTTATCATCCAACTAAAATTTTGTCTGAAACATGCATGTGTTCTTGAAAAAATTGAAGTGGTCACAATCACAATATTCAAAAGATGAAGAATGTTTGATCCTAATAAGTTGATAATAGCAGTATAGTAATTAAAGAGAAACAATTAATATTTGAGATTTGAAAAGGTAAATCAATTATTTTGAAAATTATTACTAATTTCATCAATTCAAATTAAATTTTATTGAACCTATCTAATTAATAAAAATAAAAATTAATTAATTTTTTAATATATTTTATTACTTAATCCCAATTGAAAAACAAAAGTTATTTAATCTGGATTTAGATAAAACTTTGGGTCCAATTAGTAGTCGAAGGTTTGAGTCAAGAATATAAGATTCCAGCTTTGATATAATTATATATAATTAATGAAGCAGAGATTAATATTTCTTCAAGTTTTCAAAATGAGGCTCACTTTTATTTAATTAATACATGCTTAAGGAAATACAAAATGAAATATGAACTCCATTTATTGTCAAACAGAGGAAGCAGAGTACTGATGATTTTTATGGCTATTTTAAGCACTTGTGTCCCTAAGCACTCGCAGCAAACAGTTTCTGAAGTTTAATGACAACATTCTCGTCCAGTTGGAAGGCTTTAGCAAGAACATCAGGATTAATGGGTGGATTAGGTCCAAAAATTGCATTAGCTATAGTAATAACACCAGGGTTTTGGCTGCTCAATCCAGCAAAAGCAACCGCATTTGTCTTTGCAATATTGAATTGGAAGTGAATGAGACCAATTGGGAACACAAAAACATCTCCTGGGTATAGGACTTTAGTGAACAGTTTATTAGGATTTGATGTCACGAAACCGACATAAAGAGTGCCCTCCACCACTACCAGAATTTCTGTAGCTCGAGGGTGAGTGTGGGGAGGGTTTAAGCCTCCATTTGGTGCAAAGTCAAGACGAGCTAAAGAGATGCCAAGAGTATTCAATCCTGCTATTTTGTCAACATTTAAAAGAGTTACATTTGATCCAACTTTATTAGTAGCAGTATTTCCTGGAATATTGAGTCCTGAGAAGGAGAAATCATTTGCTACAACCATATTTGGATCTCTACAGAACTTTCCATTGACAAACACTGCATTATAAAAGTATCAATTAGTATTTATATATAAAATGAATTTTTTTTATTTAGCAAACTCTGATAGGAAGTTTGAATTAGCATACTCACAATTACATAAATGTCACTAAATTAAAATATGTTGATATATGAAAATATTTTTATATTACATAAATATGAAATCAAAACTAATAATTTCTCAACATTAAGAAGCTATGAGTTCAAACTCCAATTAAAATCTAAACAATAAAAATAAATTAAGAAACATAAAATTAGAGAAAAAAAAAAGTAAATAAATCAATTATAACTAAAAGTGAGTGACATTAAAATCATTTTCTGAAATTTTGAGTTAAAAAACCATGTTCAGAGCCTAATAATTAATAAAAGAGGGAGAGAGAGAGAGAGAAGTATATAAATGTTGAAAAGAGGCTAATACCACCATCTTTGGGTTCATTTATGGCTACACAGAAGTCCTGGAGAGGGCTAGGATCATAAGCAGAAGCAAATGAGTAAGCTAAAGCCAAGATTGTGAAAGATAAAAGGAAATGAACACCTTTCATTTTTTTTTTTTTTACAGTAACAAGCTTTAATTTCTCAAGTACTGTGTAAGGTGCAAGAAATCTTGCATGAACACATGAATATTTATAGGTGAAAGTCTCTGAAATTATTCAATGCCATACGTCTCTTACATATTATAGGCTAATGAAGACTGAGACTTGCCAACTCCCAATTAAGAGTAGTCATTTTATTTTATTTTTTTAATTTCTCTCAGAAATATTTTTTTTTTTAGGAGTGCATAAAAAAGTGTCAGTTACTGTTGGAATATCAATATATATATTAGTATTTTAAAAATTTATTATGAATATATTTTTTTTTTTTTTCGTACATCACAAGAATAAAAAGCTCAAAAACATAGAGAAAAAAAAAATTTAGGGAGGAAGCAAGCAACTCCAATCTTGTCGGTCAGCAACTTATCCCTTATTAACAAAGGAGGAAGTTCCAAAATATTACAATCCCTCTGATGTTTCAACGTTATGTTAACTAAGCCATCTGCTATCGATTACCTTCTCAGTAGATATGTTGCACCTTCACAACCCAATCTCTGTCCATAATTTATGAATTAAATTAGCTCCAGCACCCTCAGTTTTCAAATTTCCACCCAACATATTCATTATTTTATTTAATATAAATATAATCAATACTATTATTTTGCACAGTATATTCAAAAATAAATTTACCTATAAAATTTCTTTTTAATTTCCGTCAATAACCTCCAATGAATTAAAAAACAAATTAGAGGGTTAAAATCATTTTTTCAAAAATTTTAGGTTAATTTTTAATATATTTTAACAATATTTGAAAATTTTAAGAGCGACTATCGTTGTATCTCAAAAGTATATTGCAAACTCTAATTCATGCCCAGTTAACAAAAAGAAAATATCAATTTCTTTTCAAAATTGAAAACTTGTTCACAATTGGTGAATGTTTGAACAAGTAACCTTGTATTAAGTCTTAATATAAGCAGAATTGTAATTGGTAGTGGTGGAGGTAACCAAAATTGAAAGTTCGAAACACAATTGATAAAAAGATTTTAGTGAGTAAAAATTAAAAACATTCAACTAATGAAAAAGTCTAACTTCCAGGTGTCTATATCACTAGAACTTCATAGGCTAATTTTTATGGATTAATTAAAATTTAAATGGATATAAATACTTAGACTATAAATGAATATTCTAATCAAAATCTTAGTTGAATTCAAAATATTTATATTATATTAAACTAGAAAATTTACCTCTTGAAAATAATATATTTTTTTATTTTTTAATTGATCTAGATATATTTTTTTATTAATGTTCAAAATTATAAAAATATTATTTATATTTAATAATAATAATAATTTATATAATTAATATATCTTTAAAAAATATAAATTAAATCTCCGTCTTATTATTCCAACCAACACATATTAATATATTATTACTTATTATTAACTATCAATGATTTGGTCTCCTCTTTCTTGGGCAATTAATGTTAGATGTATATGAACATATTTGATCAATGGATTAGCAAATAACACTTGACAATTAATTATTCAAGATTTGGTATAAAATTAAGTATTGACCAAGACTTATTATGCGGCGAAAATAATAATAATAATAACAATAATTAAATCTTAAATAGCACCTAATCCAGAAAAAAAAATTAATTAGGATATATTAATGAAGGCTTAATTAGTCTTACGTACTGTGGCCCTCTTTATTATTTTATTTAATCAATAAATCATTTATGTAATCATGAATTTGCCTATATATTTTACGCAAAATATTTAAATATATTATTATGTTTCTCACTCGTTTTATTTTTAACTTAATTTAGTAATTTAATTCAAAATCTTTACTCATTATTATAATTATTTAGTTAATACCAATTAATTAATTTCGAATTTTAATTTTATAAATAAAGAAAATATGTACGCAAAGGATTTTACCTCTTATAAATTATATCCAGCTCAAATTTAAATTAATTAGAGATTTAATAAAAAAAATTGTAGAATTATAAAGTTTATTCATATCATATAAAATTATTTAAATGTGGCAATTATTTGAATATTTGAATTTATTATTTATAAAAATTTAAGAAAAAAGAATGTAGGATGATTAATTTATCATATAATAAAATATAATAAAGTAAAGTTTGCATATAAAGTAATGTTGAATTCATATTGGCATCAACCATGCTCACATCTTTTGGCATTATATCTAACTGAAACTTTATACTAAAATTTTTAGCACGAATTAATTCATTAAATATTTGATATTCAAAACATATATATCTAGAAAAATATTATTTTATTTTATCCAAAACTTTATTTTTTTTTTTTAAATTGCAGTCAAATGGTATTGTCTTCTCATTTTGTTCCCAGGAATATGCTCCTAATTTCTTAATAACCTAAAATCTAATTATTTTATGCAACTATACTTATCATAAATATAAATTATCGTTGAACCGTTCTTTACAAGTTTAAACTTTTGATTCCTAACTAACATGATATCATAGATTTATTATTATTATTATTATTATAAAAAATTATGTTAGAATTCGAATTCTAATTATTAGAGTTAAAATATCTCACATAAAAAAATAAAAAAATTAAAATTAAAATTTAATCCTCACCTAGCAATAACTTAAATCTTTGAATTACACTAATTATCCATTTCTTATTAACTTCTTATAAATGAATTCTTATATATGTTTTATATTCAACAGGCTTTGCAAAAAGAAATTATGAATATAAATTATTCTTCAACTCTAGTGTTTAATTAATGATTTCTTGACAATAATTATGTTCAAATTTTTTAAAACAAATTATTTTATTATGATTTTAAAATTCAACGCGCTTGATTTAAAAACAGTGTTATATATAATATTTCCAAGAGAAGTGGTTTTTGGGTTGGTTATCTACCTGAAGCTAATATCCAATCCAAGATCAGTCTGGCTCAACCCGCTCAATATCTGTAAACATTAGCTTCATGATGCAGAGCATAAGAAATTAAAGATTTAAATTCTAACCGTCTCATTTTTTTTTATTTTTTATTTTAAATTTGGATGTATCGATCAAAATAAATGTTATTATGTTTCAATATCTTATTTCATATATATAATGAAAATTGTAAAAGGAAATGGCAGTCGATTCTATAATATTATTGTACATATAATATATGAAAATTTCATTTGTCCTCTTTTTTTTTTTTTAATTATTTTTGAAACATTAATTGGGATTACTAATATTCATTGATAATTTTATTTTTACCATAAAGTTAATTAACTAATTAAGCATTATTTTTAAATTACACTTATTAGGTAATGGTTGTGCTTTGCAATATTATCTCCTGATAATCTACTTCGGTCTGCAGTCTTATGGTATATTTAATTAAAATAGTAATTACAAAAATTAAAATGTATAATTATAGATAATATTATATTAATTATGGGTAAGTCAAGTCATTCAAGTAGGTAAGGTTTCACTATCTCTAAGCATAATATATAAAAGCATATATTCATGTGTTCTTGAAACAATTGAAGTGGTCACAGACTCGCAATCACAAATATGGAAATGATGAATAATATTTGATCCAATTGTTTTACTTACTATTCATTTCTAATAAATTGATGATAGCAATTCAATAATTAAAGAAAAACTATTTATATTTGAAATTGAAAAGTTAAAATTATTTATGTCGAATATAAAATCAGTGAAAAAAAATTATTAGTGATTGGATTAACTCGAATTAAATTTTATTGAACCTAATTAATTAATTAATTAAAAAGTTATTTTTTAATATATTTTATTATTTAATCCTAATTGAAGACAATATATGTATATATATATCATCAGGATTTAGATAAAATATTTGGTCCAATTAGTAGAGTCTGACTAAGTTTGAGTTAAGAATAAAAGATTTCAGCTTTGGCATAATCATCTATAATTAAGGAAACAAAGATTAATATTTAATGAAGTTTTCAAAATGAGGCTCACTTTTATTTAATTAATACATGCTTAAGGAAATACAAAACGAAATGTAAACTTCATTTATTGTCAAACAGAGGAAGCAGAGTAATGATGATCTCTATGGCTATTTTAAACACTAGTGTCTCTAAGTGCTCTGAGCAAACAGCTTCTGAAGATTAATGACAATATTCTGGTCCAGTTGGAAGGCTTTAGCAAGAATATCAGGATTAATGGGTGGATTAGGCCCAAAGATTGCATTAGCTATAGTAATAACACCAGGGTTTTGGCTGCTCAATCCAGCAAAAGCAACTGCATTTGTCTTTGCAATATTGAATTGGAAGTGAATGAGACCAATTGGGAACACAAAAACATCTCCTGGGTATAAGACTTTAGTGAACAGTTTATTAGGATTTGATGTCACAAAGCCAACAAAAAGGGTGCCCTCCACCACTACCAGAATTTCTGTAGCTCGAGGGTGAGTGTGGGGAGGGTTTAAGCCTCCATTTGATGCAAAGTCAAGACGAGCTAAAGAGATGCCAAGAGTATTCAGTCCTGATATTTTGTCAACATTTAAAAGAGTTACATTTGATCCAACTCTATTAGTAGTATTTCCTGGAATATTGAGTCCTGAAAATGAGAAATCATTTGCTACAACCATATTCGGGTCTCTACAGAACTTTCCATTGACAAACACTGCATTATAAAAATATCAATTAGTATATTTTTTATTTATTTATTAAACTCTGATAGGATGTTTGAATTAGCATCCTTACAATTATATAAATAAGTATTACTAAATTAATATTATATTGATATATGAAAAAACTTTTATGTTGCATAAATATGAAATCAAAACTAATGATTTCTCAGCATTATGAAATTATGAGTTCAAACTCCAATCAAAATCCAATTAACAAAAGGAAAGAAACATAAAATTAGAAAAAACAGTAAATAAATCAATTATAACTACTTGAATGACTTGACTTACCCATAATTAATATAATATTATATTACGTGTTTTCTGAATAGTGAAATAAATCAATTAAACTCTTTTTCTGATTAGTGAAATTACGAGTTTAAAAACCATGTTCATAGCATAATAATTAATAAAAGAGGAAGAGAGAGAGAAGTATATAAATGCTGAAAAGAGGCTAATACCACCATCCTTGGGTTCATTTATGGCTACACAGAAGTCCTGGAGAGGGCTAGGATCATAAGCAGAAGCAAATGAGTAAGCCAAAGCCAAGATTGTGAAAGATAAAAGGAAATGAACACCTTTCATTTTTTTTTTACAGCAACAAGCTTTAATTTCTCAAGTACTATGAGATGCGAGAAATCTTGCATGAACTCATGAATATTTATAGGTGAAAGTCTCTGAAACTATTCAATGCTATCTCTTACATGTCATAGGCTAATGAAGACTAAGACTTGCCAACTCCCAATTAAGAGTAGTCATTTTAATTATATATATATATATATATATTAATTTCTCCCACAAATAATTTTTTTTAGGAGTGTAAAAAAACATTCTTAATTACTGTTGGAATAACAATCTTCTTATGTATCAAATCAATCATAAAATAGGATTTTAAAAATTTATTAAGAATATATTTATTATTTTATTCTGTATGAAGATAGTCAATACTATTATTTTGCACAGTGTATTAAAAAATGGATTTGCCTATGTAATTTCTTTTTTAATTTCCGTCAATAGCCTCTAATGAATTAAAAAAAAAAAAAAAACAAATTAGTTGTTGTATGTTAATTGGTTGAGGAGAATGGATGTGTTGGATTAGGGTTAGGGGTGGTTGGATACAAGTGATAGAAGTTCATACACTATTAGATTAAGATGATTTCGACTAATTAACTATTCCAAATTAAAATCTTAGCAGGGGATTTAGATATCATTGTTTTATTCAACTAGATAAGCCTTCCGTTGAATTAACTGACAATGACTTTTTTTTTTTTTTTTTGTTAACAGTGTTATTTCTATTAACTTATTGCACCACATGATATATAGTTTTTATGCACATTATATATAAATAAATAATATAAATGTATTAATTTAATTTATCACATATGAATTAAATAATAGTGATTTAAAATACTAATAATAAATTATAATACACATTTTATTATTTAAACAGTTAATTATTATATTCACTTTATAAAATTATTACTGCTTCACATATTTGATTATTATTAATTAATATATAATTTAATGTAATGGATTAAATTCACCAATAATTTTTTTCATTAATACAGTGTGATACATTAGTACCTAATTAATTAAAGTTTTATGTTGATTTGTATAGTTAGTTGATATTAAAGAATGAGGTAAGCAAGACATATAAATTAACTAGTTGCCAAAGGGTGGTAAGAAATAATAATAACATCGATTTTACTAATTAAATTTCTAGGTAGTTAGATTTTCCATATGAAGACTTGTTCAATTTTGAAATGTATGGCACATTGCATCCACATTAGCTGTACACACACAATCATATATATATATATATATCTGCAATTTTTTTTTTAGTATAAAAAGTTAGAAATCAAATATGAATTTATTATTTAAATAATATATACATTAATTTTTAGACTATATCTTGATTTGCAGTTTCATATTTAAAACATTAAAAATAATTATAATAAAAATTTGTTATTTTGAGAGTATACAACTGTTGTATATATATATATTTACTTAATTTAATATTATTATTTTAAAAAATATCTATTAAAAATATAGACGTCTATATTTTTTATAAAGTTAAAAAAAAAAAATTATTTCTTTATTCATATTACTTTTTAGATTCATATCTCCTCTAGTTTGTTGAGTATATTTTTAGAGTAGTCAATTATTGAATACTTTTAATAATTTATATTTTTATTAATTAAATTTCAATCAATATTTAGACTCATAACTTTAAGATAATTTTTGAAACGATTCATTAATAATCTTGTATATAAATCTCCCCTTTGTCAATGGCTGTGATAGATTAGATGTATCTGCAAACACCACCACCCCCCCCCACCCATTCATAATTCCTCCTTGTCATTTACCAGATGGATAAGTTTATGGAGAATCTATGGATGGAGGAATTGTGGCAATTTTTGTAATTTTTAAATCTGAATATACATTGATTATATTTAATTATATTAAAATATTAAATAATTAAAAATTATTAGTAATATTATTTTTAAATAACAGTTTCCACCTCAAAACGACATTGCAGCATTTTGCGGGAAAACAGGTTGTGCTAGTTCGTGTTCATCAAAGAACTTATCCTTAGTCGTTTGAGCAAAATAATGTTGATCATTTTCCCAAACTGCGACATGCCGTTGTGATTGAATAAGGATAAGCAAAGTTATTGTTTGTTTAAGTGGTTTGCCTATAAAAAACAATTAAAAAAAAAAAACAGTGTAGATGACAAAGTCTTCCCATTGGTTTGAAACAGTAAGAATTATTTTAACTCGAAAATACATACTCATTCGACACATAATTAACATATTTAAGTTTAAATTTATAATATAATCTTATATTAATTCTACATTCTTTTTAAGCATAAAGAGAGAAAATCGAAATTCGATTTATTATCTATATTATTTATACACTTATTATTAAATTATATATTTAATATATAAAATTTCAAATTATTTAGGAACGTAAGAGCGAGACTACTACATATATTATATTTTCTATGAAAATAAGAAAAGGATTCTCTATATTTTAACTTTTTTTAATATATTCTTCTCAAAAAAAAAAAATTATTTAATATATCCTTAATTTATTTTAGGGATAAGGTACAATTTTGACCCTACCGTTTAGCCCTAAGAGCACATTAGCTTTTAATATTTTTCGAAATATAATTTTGACCCTAACGTTATTGAAATCTATAATTCCGACCCTTTGACCGTTGACTTTTCTCTCTGGCCTCATAAGGATTAAAAAATTAATTGACAAATTACAATTTAGTCCCTAAAATTTTATTTATTTAAAAAAATATTTTTTTAAATTAAAAATATAAAAAATAAAATTAATTAATAACTAAATAAAAATTAATTATTTTATTTATTCAAAATTAAAAAAAAATATTATTTTTAATTTAAAATTACTTTTTATTAAATTGAAATAATTAATTTTTATTTAACAATATTTTTCTAAAATTAAAATAAATAAAATTAATTTTTAATTATTTAACCTATTTTCTAATTTTATATATTTGAAAATTATTTTTATATATTTAATTATATTTTCTTACTTTTTTATTTAATTAAAATTAGAATATTAAAAA